>NNCF01128814.1:124595-140556 GCA_002313205.1 Laupala kohalensis | reverse complement strand
GTATATATATAGTATAAGAGATTTCTGTATGTTAATAAAATTAAGGGTTAAACTTGTTTAACATGTATCAAAGTGTTTATCGTTGTATCGTTGGAAAAACAATCTTGATTGTTATTTATATTTTAAAAAACTGTTTTAAACTGATATCATAGCTCTAGGATACCGTGAAATAATTATAAAATTTTTGGTTATTTTTGAAAATGTATATTTAAATTTTTTTTTTCAAATTGTGGACAGTGCCATAAATTCTTACAATACTGTAAATTGTAGTTTTAATATTATATTTTTTCTGGAAACTAATGCCAATATCATAAAATTGTCATCCTTATTCTAAATATATTCCAGTGTATGTAATTTATCTTATTGAGTAGCCGAAAATTCTCTTTACTATTATCTGGCAGCTGAAAACCAGGTTCTTTATAAAGAGTCTGGAAATGTTCAGCGAGATAATACAGAAGTAGTCCATTTTATTAACGGGCGTCGAAGGCCAGGTACTTTAAAAAGAGGCTGAAAATATGCAGCCATTTAATAGAATAAATGTGTCATTCATTATTGGTTTGCTCTTTATAAAGCGCCTAGGTTCTTTACAATGAGGTTGAGGCTGATTTTATTACCGGGGTGCGACATATGTCCTCATGATTGTTTCCCTCAAAAGGCGACATATATCCTCAGGGGGCGGCCATTTTTGTTCACCCTGGCGCACGTATTTTCAAATGTCTTATGAATGAAAGTTATTTCTAAATGTATCGAAATGAGTGGCTATTTTAAAGTCGATAACAATCAGTAAAATACCACAAATATGGGAAAATGAATCAAGGACATTTTCACAATACTTGTTATTTAATTCCAATCTTAAGTTGTCTTGAATTTTTCCAACATCTATCCTTCCCAACTCCCTTTCTCCAAGTCCAACGGTTTGGTGGAAGAGCAGGCCTCATGGCCTGAACCTCCCCAAAGGGCATGAAATAAAAATTAATTAATAATATATTTTCCGTGCCCCTTCATTAGTATCCATCTAACTATTACCCTCCTCACGTGGACTTTTTTTTATCAGTTCATCTAGTCACTAACGTTTCTTGTAAACACAAGCAGTGAGGTGTTTTTCTATAGGGGTTAATTGTGTTATTTTAAAAGCGGTATTAAAAAGGGTTAGCGTTGGCAACTTTTTAGCGCTTCACAATACTCTCAGAAAGTGGAATGAAATGCCCTTCTTCGAACCATTTTTTGTGAAGAGCCAAATTGTTCTTGATTTTCTATATGAAGTACAAATGCTTTCTCTTGGTCGTCCCGCTAATACCGTCGTATGCGTTCACGTGCAGATTCAAAACATAGTTCTCAACGTCCAAATATTTTTAATGATATTAATTGCTGACAATTTTTTAAATTTGTATTGTGACAGGATGATCTGTCAGTAAAATAGATCAGTCTTATTACATCAGACACAGCTTCCCTAATTTGTTGCTTAAACGGGCTAGCAACGCGTGAATAGTTGCAGTGTCGTGGTGTAAATTATCACTGAGCATACAAATTAATGGTTGTTTAATTTTGTTGTATTATTTGTTATAAAAAAAACAAAAAGGTGTACAGTTATCTTCATTTTGTCACACATTGCATTTTCGTTGTTCCCACTTGTATCTCTTGTAGCACTTGTGTTTCATGTTAAATGTTGTGTATGTTTGGAGTTTTAAACAACTTTTGTGTATAACGGTCAAAAATAATTACGTAAAAATTATACTCTGCGACGCAAACTTAGAGGCGCACTTCATCACACAACAACTTCTACGTTTTGAAAGGTATCAATGTGAAATTTTGTGTGAAGATACTTCCTTATGTAGACTCCCCTAAAGGCAGGTTAGAGGGCCTCCACGTTCCCCTCTTCGCGACTTATAGTGTGTCAAGGGACGAATATTTCGCGAAAATGGAGCACAAAAAACACACTTTCAAATGTCACGAAAGGCTGATCCTGTGTGTAAGACTTGATTTAGTTCGTTGGAGATGTCTAGGTTCAAAAATTACCCATCTTCGCAAACCATCTTAAACCCAATTACATCATCCTCATTAATGGGTGAGTTTTACAGATGCTCTGAAACTCTTCAGGATGGTGTCGGATTGACTGCACTATACTGCTTAAGAGTTTCCTCACCTCTAGTAATAACCTCATTCTAGCCACCTCTTAAAACAATTCACCCCAATCCAAAACATGTGGGTATTTATATGTTTAAATCATTTGAATTGTGGCAATTTTTTAAATTTGATGTAAATAGGCGTAATTTATACATTTTATTAAAAAATTTCGCTCCCTTCACTTAGCCATTCCCAGAGAAATACTATACACCCCCCCCACTTCTTCCTCCGCGTGAGGAGTTGCTGAGAAATAAAATTTCCTGCTTAACAACAACATTCCCTAAATGCATTTTTACTACATTTAAGTCGATTGGTCTAATCGTTTCCTTTTTATCCAAAACCAAAAAATACTTATTATCACCTTTGAGTTTAACCATTTACAACTATGGAACACGTGGAGATGGTACCGTGCCATCTTGAGACGAAGAAAGACACAGCCTTATAATCTTCAGAACTCGACGGGCATTCCACTTTTAACAGGACGTTGTAGATTCTCTAATGCGAGGGTGTTTTTAGGAACCTAAATAAGCGTAGTCTTAGTTCTCCCGGTTGTTTATTACCCAACTCTCGAGTTCAATCGCTGAGCCGGTGGTATACGGGCAGAGTTTAACTCGTCACGCACGTGTCATTGTGTTGAAGGCATCAATCTCTTCCTAGCTAAATGACCAGTCATTGCTGTCGTCGTGTCGTTATACATAAACCCAAATATTTTGTTATATGGGTTTTTGGTTTTGAATATATATATATATANTATATATAGTGTCTTGCAGCGAGGTTCAGGCAATGAGGCCTGCCCTTCCATCTAACCGTTACTTGGGAGAGGCAATTGGGAAGGAGAGATGTTGGTTGCCGGGGACATTATGGTACCGAACCGACATTTGCCTGGAGTAGGTGAAGGAAACCCCAGCTGAGAAACACCTCGTTCGACCGAGTAGGGTTCGCGATGGGATGGAAGCGTAGACGCTACTACTAGGCCACCGCTGTCTGTCTCTTCAGGTCTAAATCTTCTATGAGAAGTCGATACAGGTTTTTCTAATCAGAGATATCAAGCAGAAACTAGAAAATCGTTTATCTACGCAAAGGTTTTTATGACCAGTTGCCCTTTGCGTTTCCCATAGATCATCGAGTACCGCTGCTACAACTAAGCTTCGGAAGAGGGAGCGGCCCAAGTGAAGCTGTAATGTCTCTCGTTTAGCTTCGTTATTTGGCAAAAAAAGTTAACATTTTATGTAGGAGCGTACTTGGATATTGACTTATATTCATTCAATAGCAAATTGTTTGAATTTCACACTGTTGACCAGTGGCGTACCTACAATTCATGAGGCCCTAGCCGGGATTCATTTTGGAGGTCACCGGTTCGAACCATACATCAAAGTGTTTGCGAGCTGTGTTAAGGATTACTTAAAATAATTTGAAATTGAATTTGGAGTTGTATTTGATAAGATTAGCAATTAGTTATTTGACTGTTATGTACATATTTCTTCTGTGTACCCTACCCGTGGAGAAGATATGTGATAACTTTCGGTCTGGTGAAAATGGTGATGAGCCGGGAATCGAACCCGGGACTCCTGTTTTATCGCAGGGGTGTTATCCACCCGTTCGCCCACACAATTCCCCAGCCTAGGTACGCTAGTGCTACTGTCCGGTTCGGTTCGCAGAATGAAGAGGTGAGCCTCCGCGTCACTGTCTCCGAAATCGACCGCAATGCCCTGCGGTTCTGGACAACTTGACCTCAGAATGGATTGATATTTCTGCATCCGAGATACCTCGTCTTTGCGTTATAATACGAACAAAACAACTCGACCTTACTCACGAGACAAAAGAAACTACTGATCGAAACTACGATTTTATACAAAAATGAAATCAGAAACGTGATTTGTTTCAGCCTGACAATCCTACAAGAGATCAACCACCCAATCATGAAGTATGAGGAAATGTTTTTACTTTTAGCTGTGTTTCTCTTCTTCTCTAGCCCAATAAAGTAGATTATAATCTAGTTTTTATTAACTTGTACAAAACACTGCAAGCTATGGTATTTTCAGATTTTTATCATTAGACCCATCGGAGATTTTAACACCTGAAATTTAAAAAAAGTCATATTTCAACATTCCATATTAATCAAAGTAAAATAATTAAGACGATTATATATATTGAGGCAATGCCATTAATATGTACATCCACAAACAATATAAAACTTCTCATACCGGTCTTCTTTTTTTTTCAGAGAAAATCGTATTAAGTGAAGTTTTCTCGATTTTAGTATCCAAATTTAAACGAACTTTTCAGGTAAAAGAAATATACAAAATATACGCATAACAAAATGTATACGATGATCTTTACAATTGTTTTGTTTGATGTTTTTAAGATAAATAATTCATGAGATATGAGCGATAACATGAAGGTCAACGAACACGAAAATACGTGCGTGCGAGAGGACAAAAATGGTCGCCTCACAGTTTAAAATCAATTTCTTTCGATAGCGGTTTTATACTACTGAATTATAAGGCTAATAACAGAAAAAATATGCATTTTTTGTAGTCGACCTCTGGAGTCTGGACTGTATCGTATGGATTGACCCGCACTTAGTGAAAGTATGAGTGAATTAAATTTCATCAATAGAAGCATCATTTTCCCTCCTTTACGTTTTTTCTAAATTCCTGAGCTATTGATCCAATCATCCGAATTTCTGCACACCCAGATCGTCCCAATTCCCAACCTTTTCGGATAATTGGAGGTCTACTAAATTTATTATGTTATATGTTGAATTTGTTGAATATACGTCTGCTACTAAAAATGAAGTAAGTAAAAATGACCTTGTATTACATACAATTTATTCTTCACTTTATAGAAGAAGGTCTTCTGCAATAAGGTTGTTTTTACTCACCACATTATTCTAATATATTCGTTCGTGTTTCTTTGTAGTGAAAAGAAGAAAAATATCTTGACTCTTTTATTACGAGTACTGTTGGTATGCGCAATGATACTTGTAAGTCTATCCCGTTTATATGTAGCCACACATTTTCCTCATCAGTGTGTTTTAGGCTTCATTCTAGGTAAGTATAATACATCAATTTTATTTATATTTTTGGACTAAGTTTCTATATGATATCATTTACAGTTAGTGGTTTATTGTACTATCGTAAAATATTTCATTTTCCTAGCCGTTATAATATAATTTTCTCGAATTACCCCTTTTCTTTTAAATGATCAAAGAAATATTCATAATTTTTTCTGTCACAATTGTATTTTAATCTTGGCAATTCAATCAGAAATGAAACTGGCTACAATTTTTATAGCTACAAGAAGAACAGAATTTATTTTTAAAATATCCCTCTCTTATTTATACATTTTTCTATAATGCTAAAAGCACTGCTGCGAAAGCTTCGTAATATCCGAGATTGTTTACCACCCATACTTTGTTGAGAGATTAACGATTAAGTTTCACATGGGGGTTTGTGAAGCGGGAGCGCGTGGTAGCATGGCATTGGGAGTGTAATTGTCCTTTTCGAACAGAAGCTCCATAATGTGAGTGTAAGTTGTATAAGTTTGAAAAGAGCGAAAAATAAACATAGTTTAAATATAAACAAAGAAAAATTTTTCATCGAAATGATATCTGCCTAAATAAAGCTAATATAGTCCTAACACCAATTTGCTTTTAAAATTAAGGGGAAACTCCCGAGTTACTGACAGGAGGGCTATTTTACAATAAATGCACCACCCCCTATTTAGCTATTTTATACTTAGTATTCCGGCATGAGAGCATCTGCTCTCCAAAATTTGGCTTCTCATCACTGGTTACGTAGTGAAATGAAAAGATGTATGGTCTCAACTCAGAATCGTGGTCTGGATTCGAAAGGATCTCCAATATAGGAAACTAGGTAAACTAAGAATTTGCAGATCATGCCTCTTCCAATCTCAGGCCGAAGAGGCGAGTCATTCTTTTGTGACAGTGCTTTTAAAAATTGATCAAGGTTTCTCACTTGTAATTGTTTCGTAAATGAATTTGGTTTCACATTTGTAATTGCCAAGGCCATGAAACTGCGACGAAATACAAGAGTGGTTGGTGGCGACGTTCCATATCCAGCCCTTCGTTCATAACAGTTCCGCGGGTTCCATTTGCTGGTGGAGGGATAGGGGTGGGGGGTATGGTGAAGTTTACGGACGGCGGATGGCGCAATGGATCTGTGTTCGATACCTGTTTTTTTAAACTTCACCTCAAAATAGTTACTGTTCTCGGCTGAACACCTCACGCCGATCCGCCGAGCGAGGGAGCAAACCCGATCCCTTTCGCTTAGCACTGGGTGGGGAACGAAGACCGGTGGCGTACTAGGCGGCGGGGGCACAGTCCACTCCGGGCCTCCATCTGAGAGGGGCCTCCTAACGTTTCACCAATATAATGCGAACTCGTAAATTTGAACTGAAATAAATTCTTTGAACTTTTTTATAACAGTAAAATAAGTAATAGCTGGACTTATTAAATGCACCTTAAATGTATTAAATAAGAACAAAATATTGAGCAAATTGAATAATCAAATTTCAATTTTCAATTAATTTTTTATCAGATCTAAAATATTCCTGAATTTGAATGTAGAGTTCCTCCACAAAAAAATAAATAAATTTAAAAATATTTAAAAAACGCACCGGGCCGCATTAGGTGTAGCTACGCTACTGACGAAGATACCCCCACTTCACCATGACTGATTCCCATTAGTCACCCTATAATACAGTAATACGAATTGCTATCCTCTTTTGCAGTGTTCTATTTCATTGATTAACATATTATATCTCCTGAGGATTTTGATTTGTTCGTTTTATTTTGTCTCTTTATTCCGAGATTTTACAATTTTCCATTTAAAACATTTTGTTCTTAGTCACGGGAATACCAAAATAAGTAGCATGCCCATGAAAATAGATGCATTTTAAAATTTCTATTTTGAAATAAATGCGTTTGAAGTATTGTTCTAAATACTTTAGATGAAAATAAAACTTTTAGGTTTGATTGTTGGCCGACTGTTGGTTTGCAAGTCAAGCCATTGGACTTGGTGGTGGCGGCGTGGATCTCGACGACGTCTCTTGTGTATAGCTGCAGTTCTTACCAGTGTGTCATTCGGCGCTTATTGGTTACAACGTGCCTTTGGAATTGATCCTCAGTGGAGTGTTCGCATGGCTTTCAAATGGTGTGAAAGTCCTGAGTACCTCCATGTAGACACTACGCCTCTTTATTCATTGGTGCGTGTCTCTGGAGCAGCAATTGGAGTTGCTCTTTCATCTCCTGTGAATAGGTAATTTAACATATTAGTAGTCCTTAACTTGCCGTAAGTTTATAACTTGTTTTTAAGACAAATCTGTGTGAACTTGATGCCAACAATAATTTCTAAGCACTAGAGTACCCCTAGGAGATATTAACTAAGACACTATTGATACACACTGTCTAATACTCTGTATCGATATATTGTCTAATACGCAGTGTTCTTGGCTCTCAAATTACAAATTTTTGTTTGTTCATGGACGTTATTTGAAATGGTGAAGTATTTCTTCTTTCTTAAAGTTTCTGTTTTTAGAGAAACACTATGTCTACCCGATTTTAGATAAACTCTATTCCACTTTCATCTTTGATGTTTTGGTTTAGCGCGTAAAATAAGTTTCGCTTCTAACATGTTCAGTCCCGGTGTTTGTAGTTATCGTGATAATAATGTGCAGAACTTCGTACCAAGAACAGTGGCCTATATGTATCAGAAAATGAGAGAGATTTCACGGAAAAACAGCTCAAGTAATATGAACTGTGGATTATTCATGTAGTACTTACCAGTTTTTGAGACACAAAAGACTTGACTCTATCGGTTTGGGTACAAAAATTGTTTATCTTAATGCGTTTTGTCTCATCTTGTATCAAAAAATTTCCCCATATTAGAACGGAGACGAATTTACATGTTAGTGGTATTTTATTGGATTGTAAATGCGATGGATGGAATTGAGTTAGGGCAATGGCGTATCTATGTAAAATTGCGCCAAGGCGAATGTAAAAATTGCGCCCCTCTTTGAATATTTAAAGTAAGTGCTTAAATTGATCGTCATTATTTACGTGCTTCATAGACGAATTTTCATTTGTCCAAATTAAATATCATATACAAAAAATTAATCTTTAGAATAAAGAAAGGTGCAAAATGTACCGAGTTTTCATTTGGCTGAACTGATTAAGTAATATATAGGGAGAAAGTTCTCTGGAGAATCAAAGTATTCAAATTTTATACTCAGCAATTAAAAATTATATTTTAATTCAAGTACGCTACGACCCGAGCGTACTCGGGGGTCGACTGGCGACCGGTATAAAAAGATTTCTAACAAATCTTTCTGCTTCCAACAAGTGTGTATTAGATTCAGGCGAATAGGTAGAACTGATTGCAGGAATTGTCTTATTTTTTCAGAGAAACTGATGAAAGACGAACTAAATTTTTTATCTTCTTCCTTTAATTTTCGCCTCTTTCGTCCAGTAGAACCTCTTTCCTCCTTTTTTGCAAATGAACTCTGCATTATGACTGCTTTTTAATGATCTAAAGATAGAAAACGACATTATATAAAATGGATATAATAATAATAATAATAATAATAATAATAATAATAATTTCTAAGTAAAAATTATAATATATTAGAAATATATTACATTTAGTTATGCAATATATTTAAAACATATGCTCTATATACTAATCTGTATTGAAAGTATATATTCAACATAT
Organism: Laupala kohalensis; assembly: GCA_002313205.1. NCBI lineage: Eukaryota > Metazoa > Arthropoda > Insecta > Orthoptera > Trigonidiidae > Laupala > Laupala kohalensis. The sequence goes on along the minus strand of NNCF01128814.1, from coordinate 131,698 downwards.
TAACATTTCACTGCGGTTGATTGAATTTCGGTGAAAATTAACTTTGAAAATTAGTACGACCAAATGTCTGACAGCAAGACTAATTTTTCTGAATTCATAACTTTTTGTATCGGAAATAAGCAACATAATCTGAAAGTAAGTCCACATTGGTTTGAAATTTAAAGTTTGGGACAAACCATTCTTTTTCGTGTGTAAATGCATAACAAGTGATTAACCCTTCCTATCACCGCGTCTATATTGTAATGGACACGTCATAAATTTCTATTATATTCAGTAATTACATATTTATCATAGATAAACAAGCCTAAACTTGAATAATTTATTGAAAATTTATGATAATATTTTTAATATTTAGTTTTGTTGAAATACTAACAAGTGTAGAAATTAGGTTAAAACACTCGACGAGTTTTTCTTGCAACCACCGATTAATAAATTGATATCGCTTATTTTAAGACATAAATTGTCGTCGAATTGAAGCGTAGTTTCATTTGTTTCAGCATGTAAATATATGCTAGTACAATGAAAAACGAATAGAATAATATCGTCAATGATGTGTACAGCAAATAATAATCTTTTATTATAATTCGCAGGTATTCGCGAGACTCGTGGTAGAATTTACTCTCTGATTCATGTGTTGGTGCGAGGCATGTATCGCTGCTAATGGACAGAACTTTAAACATCAGTTGTAATGTGTTGTTGAACTTTGAACACCTATATCCCCTTTCCAATTTCCCTAATAAAACGCTTAATCACCTTTTTGTGTCGTGATCTTTCTCTGTCTTGGTGCAATTTTATTTCCTTCTGGAGACATTCCAGATATATGTATCTTTTTTTCCCTGTTAATGTGCTCTGTCATCCCTCCAATTTTTTACGAGTTCTGGGACATTTTGTGTAGTTGTTGCTCATAAAACAGTTATCCTCGATACATCGCAAACGTTAAAGATATTGAAGTACAGTTTTCAACAATTTGGTCACAGGACTAATAATTTGTCGTATTCAAATCATTTATTTCGTTTTTGACTGCAGAGATATTGACTCCAACTTTGTATTTTAAATAGATCTAAGTGTTTTTTACTTCAGAGCCCAAGAAAATACAGAAATATAATATTCATTGAATTGGACGAATAAAATCAGAGTAATTATGCCGCGAATATCCAAACACCATCGAATGGCCTTGTCACGCTTCGGTGCGAGTTCTTCCGGCGCTTCCATGCGTACTTTTTCTTTGCGTCTATTGCCAATAATATTATGATAATAAGAATGCGTCAAACTAGCCCCACGTGACGACTTGTTACGGCACTACTTGCAACGAGTAATAATTGTACCTTCTGAAAAAATTAATCAAAGAAAAAACCTGTACAGGAATCAAGGGTTCATGGATTAAAAATTTCATTGATTTGCGCCTTTTTTTCAGTTTAGTAATCATCTACGGCTCGAGTTGGAGAGTTGAGATAAGTATCGCGTAAGCAACCCTCTAAATGGGAGACAACTACTAAATTTTCTCCATGACTTATTATGCTTCTTAGAGTCGCGACATCCGACCAGTTGTGTGGGTCAACGTTTCGCCATTCAAACGACGTCACATCTTAAAGAGCAATAGGATGCTTCAATATCGTTTCAGGGCAATTCGGTTGTCGGCTAGTGTGTTCATTACGTTAACTAATGCATAATTAATACCGTAATATTTTGTTATTGATGTTCTTACACTTCTCCGATGTTTGTGTCATTTGTAGATCTCAAGGTCTTCATGGGAGCTACGTCGTGCGCCTTGGTTTGTCCGGAGCTACTGTTCTTCTTTTTCAAGCTCTGAGTTCAGAAATTCCAACCAAACAAGCAGTAATGTTCTATGTTTTGCATTGGCTTCTTCAAAGTCTTCAAGCATGGACACTTTTATGGCTTCTGCCAAAAATCGTTAATTTAATGCCATGGCCATTTCTGAGAAGACAGGCAGAAAACGAGAAATCCCAGTAAAAGAGAAGACATTAAGAGAATGTATCAATTTTGCTATTAGAATATAATTTATTGTTTTTCAAAAGTGCACAAACCCAGCACAAATATGACATAATTTACTGAGAATAAAACCTGGAAAATTGACATTTAACATGTTTATCAATCATGTTATTCCATCAATTGCCCCGTGAACACATCCTTTATTTTCCTGTTAAAAAGGATATTATTGGAAACGTTTATGTTTAGTTTCACCTCTCAATTTCTTTTGTAATAAGTAAAACGTCGGTCAATATTAGTGGGAAAATATGTTTCATTTTGGCACTTTAAGTTCTAAAATTTCCATTATCACTGTGGATTTATTTTGAATGTAGTTAAGACTGACATTTCATTTTAGGGAATTTTCTTAACTCTACCATTTCGTCTAAAACCAACCAATAAAACATAGTCAAATTTGGTCGATTAGACGTAAGGGAGAAAATTTTTCCAAATTTTTTCATAAGTTTATTAAAAACTAAACTAGGAGATCAGAATAGAACCTTCGCAAAGTACGTAATATTGAAATATACGCTTTTCAGTCAAATCAGTTATCGGTATTCAGGCATTCACATATTCTCTGAATCCATCGTGAATTACTTGTTAAGGTAAGTGCAATTTGTTCTAAAGAGCTGGATCTGTTAATAATATATCATTCGATTATTATACAAAATATATGTTCCGATGAACTTATAATTAGTCTCTAGATTTTATAAACATAAAATAATTATTAAGTCCGCCATGAAAGCTTGTAACATCTGCGTTGTTTCAGGACACCCGGTTGTATTATAATTTCTCTACTTGCTCATGGAACTAATTAAACCTTTCAGCTAAAACAAGAAAGTATAACATCTCCCTAGTGTAAGCAAAAATTAATTCTTCAACGTTCCTAGAATATAAAGATGCAAATTATCGTTAATTACACGTGAATCAATTTGATTTAATAGCTCACAAAAACAACCAAATATAGCAGATCTAATACTTCTCACGTGAGCTCTTGCTTCGATGTCATTGTAAAACATTTTTATTCACCTGATGATTATACAAAGCAGAGTATCGAAATGTGATAATTTAATGTGTTGTTGGTTTTAACTAGGTGAAGTGAAAAGAATCAGATCTATGTTTTGTCGTTTTGTGAAATTTAATACTAAAGCAGTCGAGATGGAAAATTTATAAAATTTGATCATTTCATGGTTATGTTTATTCTTTATGCCCAGAAGTGGGTCAGTCGCCCTGCCTCTGACTGACCTCTAAGAAATTTCAACTTACTGAGCTCCATATGAAGCCGTGTTGCACCGCCAAGATGTTTGGTAGAGAGTTCTGAAAGGACACAAAGGATGGGAACTGGTTATTGTCTAGCATTAGTGGGCGACAATCCCCGAGGTTCACGAGTCGCGAGGTTCACCAGCGTCCTCCGAACAATGAGTAATAATGTGTGCTTTTCATTCACTGTAGTAGGTTACCATAGTTAACCATAGTAGCCGAAATGTGTTTTACATTCGTCGTCGTAGTTAACCATGGTTTACTATCTCGTACTACGCCCGGGAGCATGGTGAGGCAAGAAAGCGAGATTTATAGAAGACTTTAACTAATTAAAGATTTAGTGCGCTGAGGTAGAGAAGCACTTAGTATGATTATATTGCTCTTATCCTTATGTAAAGAATTTATTGTCGTTATTGTATAGTTTTATGACTCGCCGTACATCATTGTAATGATCTCGGTGTTTCAATAAATTATTATATTTGCACCGTAGCATGTATCATTTATTATTTATGTAAATAGTTTATTTAATACTGTTAGAAAGTGAAGATTGTTTAAGTACGTAGATGACGCAATTTTGTTGTACTCTAACAGAGATATTGTTTGTCAAAATGGCCTACAAAATGAGTATAATAAATATACAGGAAATTAAAATTCATAATTTACAATGTACTTCCTACAAACTGTGACTATGAAGAATTTGACTTTGTGAATGAATATAATTATTTGAAAGTATTTACATAACCATTTGAAATTTCTTAGACATCATAAGATTAAAAGTCTTTTGGGGCGTATTTATGCAATGAAACCGTATGTAAACAAAATAGTATTGAAAGGATTACTATGGAACTTAATACGGAACGCACTTTGCACTGTAACTACAGATTCAGTCCTTGCAAACTGTAAAACAGAAAACTTTCTGTTCACTAGTCACCATCAAGGACGATGTAACCAGGTCGGGACACGCTCCCGCAATTCTTTGCGGCATCGGCCATTATGCCTCTAACGCGAGACAATTCTGTATGCGCTAATAATTGTGTGTGTGTGTTTTTTTTGGGGGGGGGGTTTTAGGGCTCGTCAACATCGAGGTCATTAGAGCCCATGTGTTAAAAATGTTCTTGTGTGTTAAAAATCACTGTAAAAGCGAAAAATGGGCTACTGTGTGGCTGCAGGATGCAGCAATAAGACCTCTAAAAATATGAGTTGATTTAGGTGTCCTGCTGATAAGAAAAGACGGACCATATGGGGTCAAAATTGTAGGAGGAATAAATGGCTGCCTACAAATTAATAATAATAATAATAATAAAAGTGCCTTTACTTTGGCGAGACTCAGACAGTAAGGTCTGCTCTTCCGTCTAACATTTCCGTCTAACCATTGACTCTTAGTTTTGTAAATATGTAGTATTATCATTGTTGTTCTTTTGTTTATTTTTAATTTGTATTCTCAGTTAATAATTGGATAATTTTAAATATTGGTATTGTATGTGGTTTTGTATGTATTCTCATCTAATTATCATTTAATAATCAGATAATTTATTGGTCTTGTATGTGGTTTTCTTAGCTTCCTAGTTATTGTTATATTTTTGTTTATTTCATTTTTCATTCTTATTATTGTTCAAATATGCTTAGATATAAGTGTGGTAATTTTGGTGGTGGTGTAGCAAAATAGTAGTCACCTGCCTCCTCGTGGCGGGGACGGTAACCCCTCCGTCTCCGACAGCTNCGGGGGGGGGGGGCTAAATGGTGAAGAACGTAGTTAAGATTAGTAATTTTTGTAGTTAGTTTTGTTCTTTTGCCAGTTAAAATCTTAAGTTAGGTGGAGGTACGTTTTATAGAAATCTCTGTCTAATTTTTCTGTTTTTTGTCTTTGTGTTTTTGTAAATTGTGTCCAGGACTCTCTGCTATATGCATTATGCATGGGTGCAGAGAGTCACCTTTTGTTGTAATTCGACAATTTTTGTTACCTCTAGTTAGAATAAATGAAAGAAAAAAAAAACATTTTAAAACATTTACATTTAAAATACAAGATGAAAATTAGGAGGATTGTATTTACATTTAAAATTATTCGCATTTGTGTCAAGTTAGTTTGATTTTCTGAGGTAGTAATTGTTGAGAACTATTTATTTTTCATTATTCATGTACAAAATAGCATTATGTACTTGTAGGTTCATTTTGAACCCTCACAATTTGAATGTAAATGGCTGATGGAAGGAAATTTTTGAATTGGAATGCCATTCCAACAATTTTCAATGTCACAAATCCTCCGAAGATGTTGGAAAATTCAAGGAAGCCTTCCTTGGAGAGAAATATTGCAGAGAAACAGCACGATAGTGGTAAGATAAGTATTGAATATATTTATACTTATTTTTTTCTAACATTTTTTATACTTCATTTTAAATAATGCTACGTTAAAGGTAGATTATACTGTGTATATATCATACTTACAATGTTTCGTGTTATATTTTGGACATTTTTGAAATTATTATCGAAAGTAAACTATGTAATTTATTGTTATGTAATCTATAATTCATTGGGCGCTGGTTTATATAAGTATACTCACATATTTCCCTTTAGAAATTTTGGTTCATCAAGAAGCTTCGTCTACAGAAGAGTTAGAAAATGGCTTGACAGCACGGCTTCAAGACGAAAATAGAAACTCAAAGTACAGGTAAATTTCAAACAATGTTACCAGTGAATTATTTTATTCTAAAAAAAGTAGTAGTTGATAAATAATTTTCAAATATTATCAATGCTATTTCGTGATGTAAGTAATATAATTCCAAAATATTTACGTATTCTTTAAATTTGAAAGCAGTGTTCAACACAATTATATTTCTTAACTAGTGTTTTTATACAGAAATACAAATTCACAAGAAGTTATATTTAGCTAAAAGATCAATGTTGTGAAAACGGAATACCTACTTTTTCATCGTGTTTTCCCACGCGTTTTTAATGTATGTTAGAGCATTTTAATGTGTATGCTTCCACATTTCACGAATTACATAGCATTTTTTATTTTCTTAAGTACTGTTGGTTTAAGAAAAGAAGATAATATGAATTGTACACACATTAATACATTTATTTACATTGTTTATAATAATAATTTTACTTAAATATTTGTTGCTTTTTACTTTAATCTCTTTTAAACTTCCTATTTACACATATAGTTATTAACGATTTTTCATAAATATTTAGAACAAATCATGAAAAAAAAAATTTTGTATCACAATAGGTATTTTAATAAGTGATCTGAAGGCTGGACCAGTAAAATTTTTCATTAAAACATCTTAGACAAGTAGTAACTATAGGAGGAAAAGCCGACTGTGAGAGGCAAAATGGCCCGTAAGCACAGACTATACACCAGACGCCCCTCTCCCATACTAACGGTGTATTAACAGCTTTCAGCGCTCCTAACATTGTTATGCGCAAACTACCAAGTTCAAAAACCGGCCACTGGGCGCGTGGCAGTTCCCGATTCCCCTCCCCCTTCCCCAGCCAGGTACTTAACCCCCACTCCCTCGACCTCATGCTTCATATTTTCACAATAATTTAGCTGAAAATACTTTCCCTACAAAAATTAACATTTGTGAATAGTTAACAGGATGTATAACTGAAATATTTTACTACACATATGAAATAGAAAATAAAAACAGGACACAATTGACAGGAAATGTAGACAAAGAATATACATACTTGCTCTTAATTCTATTTATTAATAATAAAGATTACAGGACATTCTCATATGAATGGAAATATACAATCCAGTACACAAAAATGGGGTATACTTGCAATAAGGTACTCATTTATTTATATCCACCAACTATTCATATCATTAATAAATAAATGAGACTGTTAAAACA
>NNCF01128814.1:8772-122904 GCA_002313205.1 Laupala kohalensis | reverse complement strand
CTCCACACTGCACCGCACGAATGTAATGAACAAAGATCACTAGAAGCCAATAGGAGAAGGGTGAACACGATCTTGCAGCCATCTATTGAGCGCTGGACGAAATATAGGTGGCCGGGTGACTGATAGCGCAGTCTGGTAAGTATTATGCGCAAACTACTTGAAGCGTTAAACCTCAGACATTTTCGCCCTATCTTGTTTCTTGGGCCTGCCCGTAAGTAATATGATGTGTCCCGACATGGGTTATATTCTCCTTGGTCACCATTATTGCTAGTAGCGCGTTCTAACGGAAGACAGAGGAAACAGTGAATGCGCATGCGCACAGGTGTACTCGGGCCTCGGCACTTCATAGGCGGCTATGGTTGCTGGAAATTTACTTCAGACTGCGCTAGTGTAGTCAGAAATTGCGTGTAATAGTGACTTTGACATCCGCTAGATCGCTCTTATTCAACATTTCAGATCTTTTATTCGAAAGCAACGGTGGCAACGGCCATAACCCGCCATATTGCTACTGACTCGCGTCCTGTTTGCTGGTTGTGTACGAGCAGTTTACGAGGGTTTTTTGTTTTTTTTGTGCGCTGTTTGTGTGAATTAGTGCTGAAATGTCCAGGTTATTAATTTATTTTTCGTGGAGTGTATAGTATGTTAACGTACTCTATGAGGTGGTATTAATTGTATGTTTTGAAATATTACAGTAATAAATGCACTCTGTGTGGCCACGAGGTGGAGAAACCCGGATTTGTACTTCCACCGAATCCCGGGGAAGGCTGCTCACATGAAAACGTGCGATCGGTGGTTGGAGTTTTTGGGCCTACGACCCAGCATTTAGTGGGATATCCCGAAATGGAAGAATATAGTTCTATGCTCTCTCCATTTCGAGGATTCCTGCTACTCCAACCCCGATCGCAATGCACAAAAAGTTAGGGTTATCCTAAAGCTGGGATCAATTCCAACAAGAAGTGAGTATTTGTTTTTAACTCACTGCTTTTGAGGAAAGTTTGAATCGTCTGTGGCCAGGTGAAAATGCGATGGACTCGAACTCGAACACGGGACCTTTTGTAGACTGGTTTTGAAATTCGAGGGGGGGGGTGCTGTAGACAGCTCACCTGCGGCTACTGCAGGTAAACCCGGGTTCGAGTCCCGGTCCGTCACAATTTTCACCGGGTTGTTGATAATGAGTACATTTGGTTTACGTTATTTTGTATTTTTATCGTTTATTATTACTGGCAATCTATTTTTCCTATCTTTTACTTGCAGATCCTCCTGGTATACAGANGAATTTGGTAGAATTCAATGAATACCGATTAACTCATGGTAAGTTCTAAGACTTATGGAAATAATTTTATCTTTCAATTATTGTTCCACTTATATGAGAAGTATGGAAGAGTTAATATTAGAACACATCTTTTTTTCTTTTTAACCAAATTGGTTTATTAATATTTTTTTGGAATTTTGTATGCAATTCTAAATATGTAAGCTCTTATACATAATTTTATTTTTATGAAAGAGTATTTTGAACTCTGCAGTGTCTTTTGTAAAATGAAAATTTTGTGAAAATAATACTTTTTTACCATTTGATTTATTTATTTCGATTATCTATATTAGGTTAATTTTTAACTGTTATTGTTAGTGTTGTCCAGATCACCCCATCACCACTGAAGTGGAGTACATGGAGATTGAAGATGACCTGGTCTCCACACTGGAAGGAGTGCTGGAGTGCGGACCTTCCACCTCATCAACTTCAACCTCAACCTCCATGCCCTATATAGCTCTCCCTATGCAGGTCGTTTTTTTTTTTTTGGTGGAGCTTTAGGGCTCGACAACATCGAGGTCATTAGAGCCCAATATAATATAATTAAAGGTGTTGAATTAGTACTTAAATCCAATAGTTTTGTGTTACAATGTATACGAGATATATTGAAGATTTGTTTAAGATTGTGAGAAATGATGATGAGATTTATAAGTTGTTAAAAGAATTCAATAATTTTTGTGATGATCTGAAATTTATATTAGAGATTGAAGACAAATGTAAAAACTTTCTAGATGTTAAGATCATTAATAACTCGGGTGAAATTTTAACTTACTGGTGGTGTTACCATATATTCCTTGTATTAAAGCTGATATTTGTAAGATTTTTGATAATATAAATGTCAAATGCCAAAAGTAGAGCCTTGAAACATTGTCAACCCAAATATTTACATTATGATGAAACAAAGAGATAATGAATTTTTTATTTTTAATGCGAATCTAAGTTGTTTTTGGCTGTCTATAATAAGGTTCGGTGTTGTTATAAGGATAATGAGATATAACAGTCAGAGAAAGCGTTGATGAATACAAATTTTAGAATAGAATGTTATAAAGAAGAATTTAATATTTGTTGTGAAAATTTTGTTAAGTTTCTTAATGTTAGTGTTAGTTTCTTGTCATGATTTGATTAGAGTATCATTCTTCACATCTTTATTTGCTGCTTCAGTGTTAAAGAAAGGTCTCATTCCCAGGTTTGACCTTGTGAAATGTTAACTTTAAGTTGAGAATTTAATTTTAGGTTGAATATTGAACATGTTATATTGAAAATGCTATGAAACATTTGTGCACTAGAGAATTACATGGATATTGTAATCTTTATTTGTTGCTAATATAACTGGTTCATGAATGTGATTATTCAATTTGTTCTTAGTATATTTAACTCATCTCGTGCACAACTAAGTGTGTAACAAAACATATATTTTATCATTTCCTGTTTGTTTGAAAATGTTTATGAGGTTCTGTATCATTAATATAATAATAATAACTATGAATTTGTACTTTTTATTCTATTTCTTTGTTGTTTTTCTTCTCTCTCCTTCCACAGATTTACCTTCTGCCTTGCAATTTAATATAGAAAAAATATCAAGCTTGAGAAAATAAATAAAATTCCAATTAAAAATATTAGTATGTGGAATACCTATAAAACGTACGAAAGGGATTAAAAAGCCCGCCAACCTGAAAACTGAAGATAGTACTCAAAATTTCCGCACGGGGCAGGGCAGACACACCTCTTTGCGCGTCACGCGTTTAGCATTGAACTGTCTCAGCTAAGTGTGTACCCAAGAAAACTGAGTTGCTGTATCACTTGATGTATTATATATAATTGTTAGTTACATATAATGCATACTACAAAACCTTAAAACCCCAATATTAATTTTAAATCACTGTATTTCAACAATCTTTTGAATGTAACAATACTTATGTTATCGTTATTTAACAATATTTAACTTTTTATATATTTACTTGCTTAGAATTCGCGTCGTCTTCATTCATGACTTTTATCTTTATAATACTTAAAACTATTTGTTACTGCTTGATTCTTTTTTGTTCTTCACTCTTCCTGTCTTCCATCACTCTTCATCATTCATACGACTTTCAGACCTTTTATCTGCCATATCATTTCTACGTATTTAGCAAATACTTCGTATTTCCCTTTTGTGTCAATTAATGCATGGTTCGTTTATATTTGAATTAGGTTCTGCCTTTTCATCATTTTAACATGACACGCTCCCTCCGGCCTTGACCCCCACAATAGATCGCCTTTAGTCTCCTCATTCTTATTACATAAACAGGTCTCATCTTCAATCATTTGGAAACTCTTCAAATAACTATTGAAGTCCCCGTGCGTTGTTATGACCTCTATCATCCATTTTGTCGACTGAAACCATTTTGTTACGTCCCAAAAACCTTACGTCGGGTACAAATTTATACGTATTTTTTCCTTTCAATGATTATTCTCAGCGAACTTCCAGGAACAATTCTGTCAATCCTTTTTTCCATCCTTTCTCTTTTCAACCTTTTCCCCATCGAACATCAATACTTCTCGCCTCATTGTTGTCCGTAAGGCCCACGTCTGGACACACAAAGGAATTGGTAGCACCCCCAGTAATACATTATAGATACTGTTCTATATGGTCCGACCAACCATACTAAACACATCCGCTGCAATCTTCCTCAGCCGTACTAATAAAAGCTCGAAGTAAAGCCGATACTACATGCTTAATCCGGAAGTAGTTACTTCTAGCTTAAGTTCGTCGTAAGTATGGAGTAAATTTTCACCAATAACGGCGTAATGAGAATAGCGTAACTAGTCTTGGAGTTATGTCGAAGTAATGAGGAATATGACCTGGCAACGTCGAATATTGCACACTATCTGACGTTTTGATCGAGAAATGCAGTATTCCGTGAAAATTTCGACTTTGCATTTTCATCTGTGCTCTATATCCTGTGCGAAGTAAATGTTGGTAGCGTCAGTTAATTCTGATTCTTTCTTACAGCTGCGTTGCTCGCGAGAGGTTGATATTCGAAGTGCTACAGTAAGTTGTGTCCATAGTACTCTAACTATGGAATGCTGAGTCCGTGCAGTGCGAGCGAGCGAGCCGACCGCTCTTATGGCCCTCACCACTAGTCACTAGTCACTGGTCGGGTCGGTCCATCTCCGCGTAACACAAGGGTCACTGACGTTTTGTTTTACGCCTGTTTGTCTTTAATACGAATTTTTAAGTTTTATTGTTAAAATAATACTTACGACTAAAAAGGGTAATTGTTTTAATGAATGAAATAATTCCTATATTCCATATTAATATTTATTTTTTAATAGATTGTTCACACACAGCACATAACATATTTTTTTCTATAGCCATAACATTTTTACATTACATATTTTGAAACAAAATAAATTTGTTGAGCTTTTGGCGCATGCCTTTCTTTGACTTATTAATTGTTGAAGACTTTTCTTTTGCATGAGAAAAAGTGCTCGAAGAATTCAATCCTTTTCTTTTTGTAGCTATAATCCATCGTTGACGATTTTCCGGATCTTTGGGAAACCTACAAAACTTACTCCATTAATATAACATGAATTTTTTATGAATATTATTATTACCTATTCACACGATTCTAAAGATAATTTACTATCCAATCTATTCCATTGGGATCTGTCATTTAAGTCATAAAGAACATTAAGGATTAAGTGACCAATAGTTTAAATAATTACTGAAAGGAAGAGTCTAATGTAAAAATCTTCTGTAGTTAACGAGAAAAGCGAAAAATGATATTTAAATATTAAGTTAACATTTAGATATGAAACTAAATAATGATCTGTCAAGTCAAAAGCATTACTAAAGTTTATTTTATCTTGAATATTAGCGCTACGAATTTTACGCTAAACAGTGTGACAATACACTTCAATTATCTCATACTAACAATTAAAATAAGTATTCTTCATTATACTTACTTATGAGCAGATAAACCAGATTTTTTATCTATATTATTCTTGCAGTTATTGACTACACAATAGGTAGGAATTTCACTTCAGTGAGAACATAAACTATATAATCATATAATCGCTCAAACGAAGCACAATCGTCGACCACATTGACTGGTAGCACGGGCGTATACTGGTGCCATAGAACACAGAATTGTGCTGGTGCCGAGTTGTTTACACTGGCTAGTAGTGGGAGGCAACGAATACAGCTGACTCGCTTCTCGACACCCGGAGCCGCATGAGTCATAGTTCCATAGTTAGAGTTCTATGGTTGTGCCACGTTGATTTTGCGAGAGTGTGATAGTTTGTGTGCTTGAGGTTGTGTAAAATAATTTGTGTTTGTTGTGTGTATTTGTCCGTTTGTTATTTGCACTTATCTGAGTAGTGAAAGTTGGTGATTTTTTTTAGAGTGAAAGGGTCTTGATTGGAAGCGTTTTGTAAGAGATTTAGTGAAGGAGAGAGAGAGAGAGTGTGTGTGGGTGTGTGCGTGGGTGTCAATTCGAGACACAGAGCTGCGACGTTTTCAAAATATTACTTCAAGATGAAACATCAGATATATCTCAACCTTCACTCCCTCCTGACCCTCTTGCATCCATTTCAAGTAGTCAACAAGACCCTTCTGTGGTAAGATAAGAGTGTATTATTTACTTTGTTTACTAACAGTGTTTCTTCAATTGAATACTTGGTCCACATTTTACTGAGACGATGCTTTTGTTGTTTGCAGTCTGAGTTTTGTTCTGTAGAAATTCCAGCGGCCCCTTCCCCGAGACTTAACAAAAGGACTTCGCGTAATAGATGTTCAAACGTGAGTTTAATACTTTTTTCTAACCAAAGTTATTATAACATGCATACAGAAAAAATCATAATGTTTAAGATTTGCTTTCATTTTGTCCTACATATGTTAAGTTTATATTCAGAGATGTAATCTTATTCACAAATTATAAATTTTGATGGATTTAACTACATTGAAAAAGGTTTACTTAAGTTTACTATGTCAAATTTATAGTAAACTGGATTGCAATTGTTATAGCAGAGAAATCCAATAATTTTGTTCATTTGAAAGTCCTTAACATTAAAAGTAAATTATTGTACTTGGTGTTTTATGTACTTAACGTAACATTTCTTCTTTGCAGAATGTATTTGACTTCAAAACGGCGAGCTTTCAGCAAATGCAGTTATTCAGAGAGGGGAAGAGGGGAGGGAGAGAAAGCGAAGCAGGTGGATGAGCCCCATTTAAAAATGGAAGTACCAAGGAAAAAATTAATTAAACGCAATGCAACCCTAGAAATTTTCTCTCTCCAAAAGGAACTATTGGAGAGAGAATTGAAAAAATAATGTAAAAATTGAAGGAAAAAATAAATTTCATTTTTGTCAATATTGTTTATTATTGACATATGGCAAGATACATAAATGAAACATTTTCTTCTGTGGATGCTGCCCTAACAGCAGTTCCGCGGACATTGTAAGGAAGAACTGCAGGCAGTGTAAATACACATCCTCCTCCTCCTCAAGAAATTCCTGCTAATGCAGTGATATGGCCAAGTGGTGTAGGATGGCTAATGCAACTAAGTAAAGTTTTGTATTGTCCAGGCTTGTTCGTAATCCAGACTGGATGCACCTAAATCTGCTTTTCCCTACGCCAAAACATATTTCCACTGTTTCTTGTTCTTGCATGGCTCTTGTTGTAAGAGACTTCTTTCCTTGTCCTTGGAGTTGCCACTAGAGTGAAAAGGTATGGTGTGCACGCATAACCTGCATCCCCCAATAGCCTCTCCGGAAATACACCACCTTCAAACCTCTCTTTCAACAGTGACTCGTTGAAGATTCTCGAGTCGTGTGCACTGCCACCACCGTGCAACAATATCCATTATGGATAGAGAGGCATTGCAGAAAACCTATAAGACGTTTTATTATTTTTAGAAGACATAGCTGGGAAAGAAATTTATTTTGAATATTCAGTTCACATAGGATGTGTATTATATTATATGTTTGTGTTAATAACTTACCTGGACAATGAGGGATGGAAAATTCTTCCGGTTTATGTAAAACTGCCCAACATCACTGTGAACATTGGGTATTCTAATGTAGGTGCAGTCAATGCACCCAACAACATCTTTCAACCCGCATATTGCGGCAAATTCACTCGCTTTATGAGCTTGTCCCTCCACAGTTTTGGGCATTTTTAAGTACTTCCTCCTAGTCTGCACAATTGTAAGAGCCACCCTCCTACAAGCATTCGTCAAAGATTGCTGGCTCAAGCCGTGCATGCCTGCACAATCATCTTGCATCTGTAATATAAATAGAACAAGTTTGTAGTATGAGCACTCGAAATATTATATTGTCCCCCATCACATACTTTATTAAAGACCTTAGTACTATAAATATAAGGATAAAAACGTGGCACACCAACGATAAGCTTGAAGACTGATATACAATTTGAAATGTCAAATGTCCACAGTTATATATTATTTTTCCGGGTATTTTGTAGTATCTAATTCATTTTCAGTACTCTGCTTTCTTTCACATATATTACAATTGAAATATTGATAAACATTAATTGAAATAATGATATTTTGTAGTTCTATTTATTCAACAGCTTCACGACAAAATAATTAAATCGGTGTTCACTAAATCTTGATAATTCATTTTATATTCGAAGATAATTCCCATCATTGAATACATGCAGAAATGTAAAATCTTGATACATTAAAAAAATTAAATATTTCACAGTTGAATAGCAAATAATTTATTCATTTAGTTTCAATGCCTTGATTTAATACAACAAAATCCCCCCCATCTACCTCAGGAATGTTACAATGCTAGCTGATTATTTCATTTTAGAAAGCTATAATCTAATTTATATAATATAATGAAACAAACATCACCTCATTTCTTCCCCAATAACAGAGCATTTAGTATCTGCAAAGCAGGATAAATTTTCCCTCCTCTTCTGCTTCCATCTCCAAGATAACCTCCAAATTCTTGCTTTAAAAATCGATATTTTCTCCGAAAATCTTCATTAGTATACTCATAAAAAGGATTGCTCCTATTTTTATAGCATTTCACCTTCCTACAGCGCACCGTGAAAAATTCATCAATGCGTTCTCTTTCTTCCACACGCTTCACATCTCTAATGTTGGCCACGGTAACTTCGCAATGTCGCAACGCTTCCTCACCGACTACTATGCGCAAAGTGAGGTTAATTCTACCTTAAACCTGTGGTCTGCCTGGAGTAGCGGTTGCCATGGTAACTACTACCCACTTACTTCGGGAACGTGTTACTCCATGTTTATTAGTAGTCTTTTTCTCAACTCTTTGCTTACTCTTGAAGTACTTCCACTGCCATTCATGTACATTTTTGAAACTTTGAACTTTGTAAAAAAAAAAAGAAGGTATTTACTAGACAAAGGACCACTTTACAGATTTTATTCCACTTTTCATGTAAAGAACATTAGAAAGGCCAGAAATATCNCAGATAACATCCACTCTTAGCCAAAAAAGCACTTATAATGCAGGTATACAGCTATATAATGCGTTACCACTAAACCTAAAAAACATCAATACACTGAACCCATTCAAAACAAAACTCAAACAATTCTTACAACAGAATCTCTACTACAGTGTACAAGAATTCCTCAGTGATGTGTGACATACAATCTGTTGCATGTAATCATCAGAACAAAGGTGCAGAAGGTGACCCATGATGTAGGAAAATATCTAACGACATTAAATTACACTATTTTAGCTTAAATTTAGACCTCGACATAAATTAATAAAATAAAAGGAAAACAATAGAAATCCTACCATAGATATCTAATAACCCTAGCCTAAATAAATATTAATATTCTGTAATAGTAGAAAATAATTGTATTTTTATGTTAACTTCTACTTAGCCTAAGTTAAATGAATATGGTAAAATGTATCAAAATTATTATATTGTTGTTCTTGTAAATATTGTTATTGTTGTTAGTACTATGACTCGCCATACAGCATTATGATCTATGTGGTTCAATAAATTACTATTATTATTATTAAGTTAAATTTACTTCTCCTTTATTAGTACGGTTGCCTAAGCGCTGTGATAGTGCTCAGCACTCCCGATTGCGGAATAGTGCAAGTAATTAAAAAATAATGTCAATATCGCAAAAGCTTATTGCAAACTTCATTTCTCACCTCGGACCATAGTGTTATTTGTACCACCATCCACCGTATTTGTTCTTCTCACCATCTCGGAAGCCAATTTTGGTCGATACTTTTCCCTCTTCACTCCGATGCGCAACACCTTGAATAATTCCACCCCGGTCCTCTTGACCTCTACCATGCTCTTAAAGGCGGCTCCTCCACACTAGTGTGGATAGGTTGCTCGCTATTCGTCGCACCACGAACACCGTTGTTCGCCTTGTCCCGCAGCGTGTCTGTCATTTTGAGACACATCAAAGGAAGCCGAGCATAGGCGAATATTCGCGAGTGACCTGTTCGTGGTACTGTCCACGTATTCGTGCTTTTACGAATACCAAGGATCGCGAGAATTCTAGTCGATATGAGTATTATTGCAGGTATTAACGAGTATTATTACAGGTATTTAGGAGTAGATTTCAAGATATTTACAGTAAGTTATCGCGGAAAAAGCTAACTATTTGTAATTTGTCTCCTTATCGTACAAAGTAATAAGTGTTTTTAGCAGTGATCAAGTAGATAAATTGGAAGTAATAAAGTAGTGATGGAGTAACATTTATTATCCTCAACGTGGTCAAACTTTTTGACAATAAAGTTTATTTGATGTGTGATTTAAACCATAAACATTTCGATTAACTTTATTTTACTTTTTTACTAAGCGTCCTAAAGTTTTACAGCATTGCTATATTAGCATTATCCATTTTTTAGTAGTATTAGCATATATTTCCTGAACATGATCGAGTAATAATCCATGCATGGGCGAGGCAAGTAAAAATAAAAAAATAATACTATTACAAAAATAAATAATAAAAATATTACATTAAAAAATAGCTTATTAATGATTTAAGTTCATTGATTGAATTAAGATTAGATAAGACACATTTACTTTACTTAACATTTCACAAGAAACAACTACATAAGCAGCAGAATACGTGATTACTTCAGATTCTCTCTCCATAACCTCTAATCACTAACACGAATATTTGTCGTTCCCAGAGCGAGCACGTATTCGGCAAATTGCTTACACACATTCGCTATTCGGCGAACCCCGAGCAACGGAACAGCGAATCCCGAGCAACAGCGACTTGCTCGGAGTATTTCCCGAGTATTCACCTATTGGCGAGCATTCTGATCCAGACATAAGCAATTTGCCGAGCACGTGCTCGCTCTGGGAGCGACGAATATTCGTGTTAGTGATTAGAGGTTATGGAGAGAGAATCTGCAGTAATCACATATTCTGCTGCTTATGTAGTTGTGTCTTGTGAAATGTCGTTAAGTAAAGTAAATGGGCCTTATCTAATCTTAATTCAATCAATGAAATTAATTTTTATTCCATATGGATTTAGCTATGGTAATCGGTAATCTCGAATTTAAGATCCATATAATCATTATAGTTTTTATCCACTCAAAAAGAATTAATATTATATAACTATCTTAATTTGTGCCTCCACATTATCCCACTCTATTTATTTATTCAAATATCTTTCATTACATTTAAGTGTTATATTTTTATTATTTATTATCACAGTATTTTTTATTTCCTGAACATTTCGTGTACAGGAAATATATGCTGATACTACTACAAAAATAGATAATGCTAATAACGTCAAAGCACGTTCAATACTGTGAAACTTTTACAAAAAAGTAAAATAAAATGAATAAAAATGATTGAAGTTTAAATCTCTCATCAAATAAATTTTATAGGCAAAAAGCAGTTCCAAACTGCGTATGAATACGTTGGAGATAATAAATGAAGTTTCTCCATCACTACTTTATTACTTCTAATTTCTCTATTTTAACACATCTAAAAACACTTATTACTTTGTGCGATAAAGAGAAAAATTATGAATAATTAGTTTTTTCAGCAATTACTTACTCGAAATGACTGGAAAGCGTATTACTCGTATACTCGCGATCCTTGGTATTCGTAAAATCACGAATATGTGGACAGTACCACGAATAGGTCATTCGTGAATATTCGCCTATGCTCGGCTTCCTTTGATATGTCTCAAAAGACCGACACGCTGCGGGAAAAGGCGAGCATCGGAGACGATCGGAGATCGTGATGCGACGAATAGCAAGCAACCCATTCACTCTAGTCGCTATTCGGCGAGCAGTTGCTCGAAGTTCGCCGAATAGCGAATGTGTGGAACCTCCTTCAGGAGCAGTTGGCAAACTCATAGACTTAAATATAATGGTAAACTTAATATATTCTAGTTTTTGAGTAAGGCATGGTTAACTACGACGACGAATGATAAGCACGTTTAACTACTAGCCTACTACGGCGAATGAAAAGAATCCAAAACTGTGTAAAATATAGTGATTTAAATATCGATACTTTTTGGTTTCGATACTGACGGTTGACCGATGTATCGTTGTTGCGCAGTTACTAAGTTGCGCAGAGGCGGAGGGGTTACGCTTTGACATGTTTCGATCGCTGGCGTTGCATGCAGGTTGCATGGTTAAGACCGTTATGACTGAGACACTATACTTATAGTGTTCTAGTTATGACAAACGCCTACATTTCTTTCCGAGGCTACGTGTTTCTGGCGCTGATCCATTTCGAGGAACTGCTGTCAAATTGAGATCACGACTGTGAAGGCTTGGTGAGAGCTGTCAATCGCGGGACCTGCGTTCTGAAGTGGAGATACCTTGTGAGAAGTTTTGAATGCAAATGACATATTGAAAGCTTGAATTACTTTAATTTTGGATTAGTTAGATTCATTTAATAATTTCAATCATTTGTTTTTTGTGCAATTTTAAGTACCTTGGATTTTTTTGAAGGAGTATCCAAGTCTGAGAACTGTTAGAAGTCTTAATTATTACAAATATTTTGTACCATGGTAGCGGAGCACCCATCAAATAATGTAAGAGAAGAGCATAATAATATTTTATGTTGCCCTGAAAGCACAGAATTTCCTATGGATCATTCGTGTAAAACTATTTTTGATGTCGTCAGAGCAGGGTAAATGGTTTTCTTTTCTTGACTTTGAAGTGAAAGTTGTTGGTTTAACTTATCCTTCTTTTTTTTTTTCTTCACATTTAGGGAAGTGAATGACATTGAGTTGTTGGTAGAAAAACTTGGAGCTGAAGTGCTAAGTGCTCGTGATGACTGGGGATATACTCCGGCTCATTGGGCTGCATTGGATGGCAATGTTGAAGTAATGTGTTATCTAGTTGAACGTAATGCACCCATTGATTTATCATGTTTAGGGACACAAGGTCCTCGTCCCATTCATTGGGCATGCCGGAAAGGACATACAGATGTTGTTCAAGTCCTTTTACAGGTATGATTCATACTTGTCTATTGTGTGAACATCATTTGTTTTAATGTTTTAAAAGTTTTCTAAGCGTATTTATGTAGCTTGAGAGTTTCTGAAAGACAATGTGAATCTTGTGAAATTCTTGGTAGTTGCATTTTATTTAACTGAAAGTAAACAAATTATGTGAAGATCATCATATCTGATTATAGTTTTTTTTGTATCAAAATTAATGTTTCATCCAGTTAGTTGGACCTATGTCTTATACTGTCAGCCAGGGCGTGTTCTTTTAATCTTAAAGTACGGTACATGGACAAAGTCTAGGGGGCATTATATACTTGAACTTTCATATCATTTATTCCACACTGCAATATTCTTGGAAATTAATCAAAAGTTATTTCCATAGAACTGTTGAGAAATTTCTTCTGCTCAAAATTCAAAATGTATTCACTCTGTTAGTGTCACAAAATTACTCCTATTTTATTTTGTGCAGTGTGATTGTGGGGAGACAACTCATTGGCAGTGATTATCCTCATCCCCTGCTTGCTTTCTTGGGAATGAAAGTATTTGTTGAGGACTTGTTTTAATTTTTATCTTCTTATGTATTTTCAGTATGAGCTTTCTCAAACCTTTTTTGTTACAAATTGAAACAGAAAAGACATTCATACAATTTTGTTTGTACTAGCAATATTTGCTTGNACATTTCCCTCCAGAAAGACTTTTTTGAAAGTTGATTTTACTCAACTTCATTTACTTTTCTAAATTTTGCCTCCAAAAATAGGGGGGGGGGGACTATATTCAGGTAAATATGGTAATAGTTTTCCTAATATTGTGTGTTGTGGTATGCAAGTTCTAATGGAGTCATATTTTTATGATTTGCCGCATAATTTAAATGAAATGATTTACATGCCTTCTGATGTCCATGATGGTAATGTTTGTCTCTTAGATAATATGTCTTATGTGATGAACGCATTTGAAATTNTAATGTTTGTCTCTTAGATAATATGTCTTATGTGATGAACGCATTTGAAATTAGTGTCAATTAGTGGTTAAATAAATTATATACTAGACAACAAAATTGTGGGACCCGATGATATTCTATTTAAAAATGTATTAATATAATTTTATTTATGCTCAAAACATTTTTTGATAAATTAAAAAAAAAGAATCATTCTGTTCACTTGAAAGGAGACTTTTGTTACTCTGATTCACGGAAGTGGAGGTAAAGTGAAATTTATAATTATAGTCCTGTATCGATCAAAAGTGGTATTCCAAACCTTTTTGAAGTAATAATAACTGAAATTAACATCTTTATTTATATCGTATTGAATTGAATCAATTTGGATTTGTAACGAAATAAATATAGAAGCAAATTTATTTAGTTGTACTTGATATATATTAGGTTCATTCACATAAGAGATTGAACAAAAGTCTACAAGTTGATAACATGTACAGATTTTAGTAAGACATTTGAGTCTGTTAAATATTCAATAATAATAGTGAAAGTATAATATTTCAGAATAATTGATTCACTGTGTCTGCTTTCATACCTACCTCTGATATACAGCACAGTATAAGAATTTTTTTCTCATTAAATAGATGTATTATCTGGTGTACCACTCTGTTTACTTCTCAGTGAATTATGATTCAATTAATGAAGTAACTGAAGTGATTAAATAAAATTTCTATTTTTCAAATGGTATGGAAATGTAAAAAAATTCATTCTGAAACTGATTTTACAAAACTCTCTAGTTGATCTTATTGGGTGTGAAAGAAGTAAAATGCATTGAAATAAAAAAATTGAGTTTATAACTTGTAGTAGATCGTACTTTCACTTCATGTACATATAATTTAAGTGGGGATAACTTGGAAAATTTAAAAATCTATCTGAGATAAAGAGTAATAACTTTGATTTCCTAATGATTTTTAGTGACTATATTGATGAATGCATTAATAAAGCAACATTGACATAAGGATTTATTAGATTGAACCGTAAATATTTTCACTATCTTGCCTCTTCAGAAACTCTCAATAGGAAACTAGTATTAACTATTTTTTGTATGGTTCAGTTGTTGGTCCTCACACATGCTAACTCTCACTTCACGATGTGAAAAGGTGCCGAACAAATTTCACAGCATCATATTTTCTCTACGGAATTTACCAGACCCATTTATTGACAATGATTATCAGATTATCTCATTATCTATGAAAATTATCCCTTAGATTGTTATGTAAAACGAATGATATCGAGTTCATCTTTAAGTTATGACATGATTTGATGGATGACCCAAATACAAAATTAAAATTTCTTTTGAGAGAATCTATATTGACACAAACTTTCAAACCACACAAGTATCAACCCACTTCTAATAATGTGTACCAATGCTAATTCACTTCCTAGACGAGCTTGACTCTACATTCTGTGACATAATGAGATATCTTAAACATACTATCTAACAATTTTAATTCTGAACTTCCGAGTACCTACTTGGGGAGAAAAAGTTGTATTATCTTAAGCTAAGTGGTAGCTCACTTGTGACCGTGGGAGGTGGTCCTGGGTTCAAGTCTTGGTCTGTCACCACATAAGTACATAGAAGCCGGATATGAGTGCTCCAAGCATAGGGAGCATCCGGTGATCACTTACCCTTGTAGTGTACTGGAGCAGGACCAGTGGATGTGGTGTATGGGCTTTGAATGTAGTGACAGATGGTGCAGTGATGGCACACCTGCATCTATAGCAGTAGGTCTGAGGTTCAAGTCCCAGTCCATCACCATTTTCTCCTGGCCATAGATAACGCATACTATCTACCCGTTCTAGTGAAACTTGCACAAGTTTGTATATCGCCGAGGTTTCTATATTTTTTTGTATTTTGCATTATGTCATTCTAGTAGAATTCTTTGGTATTGTTGTTATTTTTGTCTTTTCTGTTTGTTGCTACATTCTGCCATTGTTTGTTTTAACATATTTAGATTTGTGGTGCTACGTGTGTGTGTCACACATTCCCCCTTCCCTTCTGGTTTCTGAGTTGGTTAAGAGGACTTGAGAATAATTATTGTAATTATTATATCCTTTATTTTTAAGATTTAAATTTTCTAAACCCTTGTAAGAACATGATACTTAATACTTGAGGGAGAAGGTTATTACTTGTGAATGCATGCTTGTTATTGCATGATAAAGCATAAAGTTTACTGCAGGACCTTCCATCTCATATTTTATTGACAATTTGCTTCTTGTTATTACTTCTTTGGTTTTCTTTATTACTAGAGCCAAATACATTGGATTAATTGACACACACACAGTTAAAGACTGAAGAATACTGAGCGAGTTGTGGTGTATAAATTGTTGTCTGGTGTACAATAATTTATCTATGCTAACTTTTCATTATATAAATAAATATTTTGATTGATGATTAGACACAAATGAATCACAAACCCAAAAATTGTTTAATAATATCTATGCGAAAGAAATATCTGGGCATAAAGAAACCAATACCAATACATTACCAGGAACACGCCATTACTGCTAACACCAGATCCTCACTGTATATTAGATTTTCTCCAACCTTTCTAGACTTCATATGGAATAAAGTTATTTCATGGATTCTCCAATTTGATTGGCTCTCACTTTTAGTGCATGAAGTTTATAGTATAGTAAGGAGGCAAAACTAGTTTGGGAAGATTGACATTTTTTTATTGTGTTCTCTTGTATCAGTGAAGATTTTAACTACTACAACTAAGTGTCTGCTTGTTGCTGAAGTTGAAGGTTTTAATATTAAAACTTTTTAGTTTCCATTATTATTGTGTGCATTAATGTTTGTTGATTTCTTGAGCTGTGGGAAAGGTATTTTTATAATTGTGTCTTGGAGCTCATTAAGTAAAACATTTGGTTTCTTCAATAGTATGGGTATGAACAATTAAGGACTCAATGTTTTGGGTCTTTCTTTTGTGAACAAAGTCTTTGAGTTCTTAGAAAGTTCAATAGATTTGAAGTGAAATTTCATCATGACTGTTCCATTTTCTGCAAAATCTCGAAAATTGAGGCCATTGTAATCAGAATCCTTTAAGAAAAGTGTTGTGTTATTTTGTAACTTCTTGGTTATATTGTTTTTGTTATATTATTATTAAAATGTCTTTTATTTATGTTTTGTACTCTTTTATTTTGGTGCAATAAAGTTTTTATGTTAAATAAATATTTCTGGTTTGTATTTTGTGTTGAATGTGCTGGTGAGTTACTTTGTGGGGAGCTATGGCATTGGGTACATTTTGTGTTTCTGTGATAAATTATGTCCTAATGAATAATAAATAAATAAATATTAGAGTAACCTTACATGAAGAGGAAAATGGTGCCTGCTTCTTTAGAAAATGGTTACTTTCTTGCTTGCTTACTTGAGTATGCCAACTATAGAGTTGCATCTGACTATAGAGATCATATACATGTTGCATCATTAGTTGCGTCCAACTTTTCATACTATTGTGTTGCATGATTTGACCGTGCTATATTGTTTGATTATACCTTATGGAATATATTGTAAATGACATTTGGTAAAATTTAAAAAATATTTAGAAATCCAATGAATTATGTTCTAATGTAAAGTATTTTATTACAAATGACACTAATGTAAATATATTTTATAACATCACAGGTGCAAGGGATTATATAGTGAAAACAAACACAAGACAGCAACTTGTTTCTTTGCGAGAATACTTGGCTGAAACTGACAATATAAGATCCCAATTTTATTCAGTTCAGTACCAAATTTGTAATGCATCAGTTCTGTTAATGTTGCCCTTGCATCAAAATTATACACTTCTTACAGAGTTTTCACATACAGTAAATTTCAAAAGAAGTTAATGGCATTTTTTGTATCTCCAAGTAACTGCTTCAACAGCAACATTTTCAACAACTCAATGACACTAAACCTACCTTGGCTTGTCTCATAAATGGATTGTTCACCAAAATTGAAATCTTAAAATTTAATACTATTCTATCCTTTTCAAGCAACAATGAAAGTATTTAAACAAGTTTTCAAATTGTACTGAAAGTATTAGATTTTTGTGAATTAAACCATAGAAATTTGCTAGGAACACCATTGTCATTTTTCTGTGATGAATAGGTTAAAAGATATTCACATACCTCATTCAAACCCTGATATTAACTTCATATTTCTGTTATGCACAAATACTAACTTTCTAGCATAACATTGCTTAATTTTTGCATAACTTTATATCTTGGATAAGTAATATTGAGTAAAAAGTAAAATGAAAGCTGATGATTTTATTTCCAAATTTATTTGAAGACTGAAGAATATCTTCCAGAAATTATTGGAAGCAAAATAAAATTTTATGTAACAGTTGTTAATTTACTTATATTTAATATCTTGTAGATTTTATTCAGATGCTCCACTAAATATCACATTTAAATTGAACTGCATGAACAGAAAAGACATTTTACTTCCAACTTAATTGTGTAGCCAGATTAATTAATAAAAAACCTTAGAACGAGGGATGTACTAATACAAAATCAGTTATTGTATAAATAACACAACTTTGTTAATAAAGAATTTTGAATATATTTTTTGTTACTATTGTTTCTTGAAGTAATGGTGATAAACGTGAGCCGAAGAACGTAGGCCTCAATTCTAGTTATCTCGAGAAATCTTACCCCACTCACTACGTCTTGCCTTTTTGTTTAGGTTTTTATTTGTTTTTCTTTCGTAAATTTGCTTCAAATTATTTTATATGAAGACATGCATGTTTCTTCACGCGCAAATATGGTATAAAAGTCCACACGCTATCCAGTGGCGTGGCGTGACGATGTTTCGATCGTTCTGGACTCAACCACACACGCGCACTCTCACAAATCCGAACCACCTGACTGGTAGGTGCTAGTTACCTCTCCCACACTTAAAATGCTAATTAAGGAGTAAGTCTTGCTGTTTAATATATTTTTTTAAGAAGTTGTAGAAGGACAATTTAATAAACTTGTGCTGAAGGGTGATGTGATGATTTCTTGAACTTTTAAAATCATTATATAGTTATCAGCCAAAATTTACTCCCTCTTCTTTCGAAAATAATAGAAAATTTATTTTTCAAACATCTTGCGAAACACGTCTCTTAATCTATCCTGGCTTTCCAATTTGTTTTTGCTGCAAAATCCTCTCCCTCACATCAGTTAGTCCACTTCACTGATCTCGTTTTATCCTTTCAACGTGGTCAACTCACACTGGCACCCACTGAAGGTTTTGACAGTGTGACATTGAGGCAAACCGACACATCCAAATACTGTTATTCAGTAGTTTCCACCTGCCCCGCTGATAGATTATTCTCCGAACGAATTAATTCTGCGTTGTCGAATCCAAAATAGGTTAAAGCTACAGTTTTTCAAGGGTCATTGCCTTCGAGTGAATCTGCCAAATCCTGGTCACCTTCACTAACTAAATCTAAAGGAGTAGCATCATCCCTGTTCTTGCTTGCATCAGCACCATGCTTCAAGGGGAGTCTGATGATTTAATTTTTTCCTTTTTCAGCTGCTTCATGTAATGGAGTGAACTTCCAAAGATCAGCAACGTTTACCAAGCATGTTTTACTAATAATTCAGTCACTTCATAGTGTCCGTAAGAACACGAATCTCCCTTTATCTTTCTCATGGACTCCATTACCATGAGCAAGGAGAAATTCCACAACTGCTAGGCTATTGTAACAAGATGCAAAGTGTAGAGGAGTAGAATGCCTTCCATCATATCTTTATCTGCTCTACTGCACCATTATCTCTTCCACTGTTTAACTTATACGTGGCTGTCATTACTGTGGAAACGTCGAATCTGTTCCTATAGCTGATGACAACGTTTTCTATTCATCTAGTTTCCATATCGTCATCTTCAGATATCGCTTCAATAAACATCTAGAAATGAAAAAAATATTGGACACGTTGGTGGAAAATATCTGTTAATTCGAGCGAATCCAGCGTTCAATTATTCTAAGACTTCATCCCCTTTTATATTTTAACTCCGTAAAAAAGGCCCTGATTCGGAAAAATATTGGAAGTAGAATTCCTTTAATAATATAACTGTTAGCTCTGATTTTAAGCTACAACATACAAAATAATTTGACGTGATATGTCCAAAGATGTCGGAGATAAGGCTGTTCAAATGGAAATCGCATATTCTAAACTTTAAACTCGAAAATTTCTCTTTTCGGTAACTCGGAAAAGTGGGGAACTCTCAGGAGTATTTACTTCCAACATAATGGACAAGTTACAAAAGAGGAAACTACTTCTAATTTTTCCGAATCATTACAGAATACGCCTGGGCTACATACCATTGTCCACATAATTACGGAGTTGAATACCACTTAACAATGAACAAGGGCATGTAACCCTTAACTACGACGGGTTTATGGTGTCTCTTTCGATACTCGACTTTCATGGAAACAACACATTGATAAAATAACTGAAGAGAACCGTAGATTATACCAGCTACGACCTACGATCAACAGGCATAATCTTCTTAGGAGAGAATGCGCTCTTACGACATTTAAACAATTTTCCTTGCACCTCTACTTTATGTTCAGAGTTACGCAGCGACTCACCTCATTACAAAACTGCAGCGCATGCAGTACAAATTCTTACGGTTATCGGTAAAGGATCTGTGGTTCGACCGAAAAGCTAAGTTGCTGACTGGTTTAGGTGTTTCTTCAATATCACATACCATCCTCAATTTTTAAAAGACTTCTTTAATCTTCCACATGTTCATGGAACAGCTCACTTTATTCTGTACTGAGTTTCTGTGTAATCGTAATGGATTCCCTCTAAATATTTTCCGTTCTCAATTCTCCATCACGTAACCATCGTGACTCTTCCTACGTAGAATTACTCTTCATGTCTTCGTATTTTCTTCAGTTTATTTAAATGTCACCATTTACATTTAAATAACATAATTTCACATTCTATGTCAAAATACTTTCTATATTTTTTATAGAATACTCTTACCGACTACAATGATTATACAAATACTACATTAAACGAACTTGGTCTTTGTACTCATCTTTCCTTTGTATTTTTTTGCAACTATATTTCCAATGTCAATATATAGAAGTATTTTGTGTCCTCAAAGAGAGCTACGTTTTGTAAAAAAAGCCGTCCGTGGGCGCGTATCGTCTGTCGTAATGTTCATGCTGGGATGACATTGTCCTTTACTCTTTATTTACAATTCCTTTAGCGTATTTGTTAACTCACATACATTATCAACATATTCCCTGAACGTTTCGTATAATTTTTTGTTCTCTATAATGTTGACAACCTCGGATGTTGTAGTTCCCGCATTGTATTAGTCCTCATACATACGAATGTACTCCGTTCTTTATTATACCGAGGACAGTTTCACAGTACGTGCTCTGCATTTTAATCTTCTCTTCCGCACATGCACCTTGCGTCATCCTCTTTCTCTACTCGTACTAGATAATCCTTAAAATCACCCTGTCCCGTTATCATTTCCAGCACAACTTTAGTTGGCTTGAACCACTTCTTGGTTTTCTTGTGGTAAGTCTTGTTTAGTATGATATATAAATACATCTGACTTTCTCGGTCGTTTCCCACTTTATTTTTCATTCTTTTATCAGGCATCTCGTTATCTTTCCTTTAGTTTTTAGTTGTCTTTCCTAATAATTTAACTGTCAATTTGCACTTGCCCCTCCTATTTCAGCCAATACCTTATCGCAGTTTATGTAAATGTATGTCTAATGGTGGAACTCCACGTAGAACTTCAACTGCTTGCGTGGACACACTCGCTTAACACATACTCTTTGATCCGCATGAATTTTTCTCTGTACATGCGTATTAGCCAATCTGTGAACCCAGATTCTCACACAATAGCCTACTATTGGCCGCTGCCCTCCTTTGTATAGCGCTAATGAATGTTCGTGCGGTAAGAGTCGTTTGTTGTACCCCACTCGTCTAAATCTATGATACCTTTTTCTTGCCCTTTCTATTGCGTATTGAATCTGTTCATAAAATTTTACCCTTTCGTTAGTAATAATACATAAAAATTTAACTTTCCTTTCAATTTTAACTACTCGCCCGTACAATTTTATTCCAGGATTTCTCCTTTTTTCTCTGTTGTTTCCAAAGAACGTTCCTGTTGTCTTCGTACCGGAGAGTATCAATCCTAATCTGTCCATCTCGTCTTCACATATTTTTTAGTGCCGCATTCCATTTGTTTTCAAAATCTCTTCTAATGTCTTCGTATAGCATCAGACAGACATCATCTGCACGCGTGTCGGTTTCTGTGGTATTTCTTTTAAGCTTGCTGAGAAAATCATTGCTTAATATGTTCCAAAAAATGGCGCGCTGCACGACCCTGGCGGATATCCCTTGATATTTTTCTTTTACATTACATTATCAGACATTTTTTATATTTGTTTCTTTAATTAAGTCTGTATTGGCCTAAATGTGATGATTAACAAGCAGATCTTACCCGACGTTGCCAGGGAGCTTGAATTCGTCTTTCCCCAACCGTTTCACTCATAATCACGAAGTTTGATGATTACCAGTTGTTATATATAATTCTACATATACAATAGGATTTTTATTTTACTTGAATTTCTGGTAATTTTTTCTATTCAATGGGATTATATCTTGTTATGCCATGCCCTCCTCCCTTTACGAATGCTCAATGAACAGCTTAGAGCTTTACGGAAGAAAGTGTAAATTTTCATTGTTAAGTGACAGGTAAAAACAATATCACCAACTTTGATCAATGTCCATAAAAATTTGATTACTGGGCAAGCATCAAATATACAAATATTCATCTTTTCGGTGTAGAATTAAATTTTAATTTACTTTGTAAATGTATATATTGAATATAATATTCAATCTGAGCCTCTTTCCTACCCATTTACAAAACGAATCAATGAAGTTGGAAAAGAAAGAAAAGTTAATTTGACAAAGTCTTACCTGCATTCACACTTTTGTCACTTTCATATCCACACATTTTGTCTATGACAAAGCTCTAACTGAATTTTTTAATATTTAAAAATGAATGTGATACATTTTACAATAACTCCAATGAGAAAGGTAACTTGACTAGCATAGGAAGTGAAGTGGAAAATTAAGTAAAGTGTTTGTAATAATGTTATAAGTTCTGAGAACTTTAAACTCAGTTTACTGGAAAATATGGTGGAATCATACTAAGGTAGTGATGTAATACCATGGGAGCCCAAATGCCTCATGGGAGCTTTGGACTAAGTCGCTTTAACTTAATAGAGACTTCGTGAAGGGCGTATGCAGCTCAAAACGTAAGGTGGGGAAGATTTCTGATTTCAACCTATATCAAAGAGAATTGAATGCCGTACAATAATAAACTATAGCATAAAAACTCTATTTATTTAAAAGAATCAATTTTTAAACAATAGTTCATGAAGATTAGTTGCAAAACTTTCAACTACTTCTTTTACTGAATGTTTCATATGGAAAATTGAATATCTGTCTCAACTCTTAAGGTGGGGCAACTGCATACACCCTTGGACTTCGTTATTTCATGTGTTTACTTTTGGTAATTCCTGTTGCTAATTTTCCCTACGCCGCTACTCACAATTCGTAATATTGCTAACTAATTTCGAAAATTTCCACGTCTGCTGAAAATTTTAATTCTTTGTTCATTGGATGAATTATTTTTAAACGTATAGCTGAAAGTCTAATTGAAGTGTTGTTACCGAAGGCTGGAGTTGCTGTCAATGCTGCTGATTTCAAAGGTCTGACTCCTTTGATGACCTCATGCATGTTTGGTCGAGGGGCTACCGCTGCTTTTCTTCTTGGTATGGGTGCCGTAAACCATCTGACGGACATCAATGGGGACACTGCACTCCATTGGGCTGCTTACAAAGGTATTACTTATGGACGCCTTATTTAATGATCTTACGTTCATTCTAGGTATTTAATATTTCGAAGTATTAGTTCATAATTTTTCATATTCTTTTACACTTCTTTAAAAAAATTATTAAAGGGGCGGCTCCGGCTCCCGATGAAACGCGGCATCCTGGTGTTGTCGTTTTGTCTCGCGTTTCCCCTGTCGGCTCTGCGACCTCTTAAAGAGGTCTAATGCCATTTAATCCGAATTTGAGAGAATTCCCTCACACCGGAAATCAAGGAAGGAGTGTACTGGATTATAGTTAAGGGTGACCGAATTTGGAATCTCAGTGGCGAAGATGCTGCTAGTGACGGTGACCCCGTGTTCTCGAACAGAATGAAGTGTGAAAAGAAGGCACACAATAAAAAAAAGAAACCAAACAATATAAAGTAAAATCCGCGGGACTTTGTTTGAAATTCTGACGTTTGTTTGCGGAATGTAAAATATTAAACATCAACTAGTGACGACTGCAAAAGCAATTCAGTCCAGTATTATTTTAAGGACAAATTTACAAGTTTCAAAAATTCTCTTAAAAGTTTAAATTCAATACGGAAACATTTTATCATTCATCAGCAATTTAACCCTGTCGTGTGTCCGAAAATCTGATCTAGAATCATAAAAATATTCTAATTTCGATATCATTCGCTGGAAGCCAATATATATATGAGTGTATTATGGTTTAATTATTCGTCATAACACCCATATTTAACATTTGCAGGCCATCCAGATTTGATACGTCTTCTTACTTACTCTGGCGTTGACCTACAGAAACCTGACAACTTTGGTTCCACTCCGCTTCATCTAGCGTGTTTGTCCGGCAATGTGAGCTGCGTGAAAATACTTTGCGAGAAGGTGAGATAGTTTCTGGAAATTTAACGGGCTGTGACGTTTTGTATGAGCTCGTATCCGGCACTGTTGTTAAAATAAACATTATTTTCCAGAGTAAAATAGAGCTGGAGCCTAGAGATAAAAATGGTAAAACACCTTTAGCTCTCGCGAAGAGTCATAGACACACCGACATTGTTCAAGTGCTTGTAGCAGAACAAAAGAGACGGGCTAGATGGATGCCTCCTATATCTGAAATTTGGTGAGTTGTATAGTCAGCATAATGTTAGACGTCAGGCGTTTGTGAAAGTGAACTTATGTTCATGTAGCAGAGAAATATATTGAAAGGAATTGTTGAATAATCAAATATTTTATTGTGATAAAGTTTTCACGTCTGTCATCTTCAGGCTTCGGAAGAGTTTCCACCACTCGCTATACCAATAAATACTGTAAATGTGACGATCCACAGAATTGTATATTAGGTTTATCAATTAATGCTCAATGTGAACTATATAAGTTTGTATATAAGAATATTCCTTGCTGTTTCCAACTGATTCACTGAAAACTAGTCTGCACTACTAGACTGGGTCTCGTAATTTTCTATAGATGGTCTTTAAACTTCATCTGTGGACGCTGTCTAGAGATTGTCTCTCTTCCATTTCTGTATATTTGTCACGACTCTGGAAGAAGAGAATAACTTTTTTGCTATAACTAAATAAATAAATTTTATTGTCAAAAAATCAGTTACAAACTGCGTATGACCACGTGGAGGACAATAAACTAATTTACTCTCCGGAAGCAAGCAAAGAACCATCCCATCAATTCCGATCAAGGGCCCTAAGGCAGAGGCGGATTTACCATTTCACATACTCCTAACGATAAAAAAATTGTTCGACACGTGTTATAGTATTAACAAATACCAAAAAATATCGTATTTAATAAAACAAAGAAAAGTCATTTCACAAGTGCGTATTATTATCAAGCTATAAATCATTCGGAAAGTATTGTTGATAATTCGTAACTATTAAAGAACACTAAATTCGCTAATAATTCTATCAATTGATGCCGTCTCTAGACAAGAGCTAGCGAGTCTTTATGAAAAATCCGCCTGTACTCGAAGGAAAACCGGAGAAAAACCTGGGCCAGGATGGGGCTACAGAATTAATGTACACAACCGTGCCAGGATTGAGTACATATACAACTAAATTTATATGAATAATAAGACATAGCATGCAGGAAAATAGTTTTGAAATTGTTTTCAGACATTTTGAAGGTACTACAACAATGGTGTGATAAAGTACAATACTACTTTAATTTTTATTAAAATCAATAAATTCTTTTACAGTGTAGAAGTAGTGGTGCAGAAGGTAGCTATTAACCGCAGATTTGAAGAGATTCAATAAATTGAATTCATTTCTTTATATTTATAACTATTTACTTTATTTTTTTAGACAGAATTGTACAGAACGATCCCCGAATGATACGACCCTTTTTGGCAAAGCGTGGTTGACACTCGGACGATGAATATTATTCCTATTGCGAGTATTGTGTTCGTGAACAAAACTGTTTTGTATGAAACAAGGGTGGTGCTTCAATAATTCGGTGTTAACAAACACGACAGTTTCATAAATATAAATACACGGAAGTATTAAAATAATTAATTCCTTGAATATTTTTACAAGAAATTCGGGGTTGAGATTTACAAATTATCCGAACAATCCTCTTTTGAATTCTGAAAGTTTGGGCGCTCTGCCCGGAATTACGCCAGAAGTTGACGCCATATCGTAAATGGGAGTAAACATTTGCAAAATATACGCAACGGAAAATATGTGGACTAAGCATTAACTAAGATTCGTAATGCTGAACACAATTTACTTAATTTGGAATTAAGATTGTCAACGTGACAATTCCATTTGAGATTGTCTTGAATATGAAGACCTAAAAACTTTGTATTAGTAACAGTTTTTAATTGTGTTCCGTTTAACGAATGAGAAACCTAGGGTAAAGATTTTGTGATACTATTGTGAAATGACATAGACACTGTTTTGTCAGTGTTTACAATGAGGCGATTTGCATGGAACCAAGCTGAGAGGTTAAACAAAATTTCTTTTAGCATTGGCGTGTTTGCATAGTAGATTATTGTCATCGGCAAAAATAACCATTTTGCAATCTGATGTGGAAGACGACATGTCGTTCGCATACAACAAAAAGAGTGTAGGGTCGAAAATTGAACCTTGGGGAACTCCGTGAGTTAGTGACTTTATTTCTGAAAGGCAATGCTGAAGTACTTTATTTTTAGTATGTGATATTTCGACCTCTTGATATCTATATTTTAAATAGGAAGTCGGCCACTGATCAGCAAGTCCACATCATTACAGGAGTTTTACTATTTTTCCGCTCCCAATTGAAAGATGTTTTGATATTGTGCATTTTTTTGTCATTCTCAACAACATACACATCGTGTATTTTCGCTTGGTCTTCACTGCTACTTTTCTCTTTGAACTATTTTCGTCATCTGGATTAGTAATACCCCTCATACATGTTAATATTATTCACTGTAAAACTCCATCGTTGGATCACGTAATTAGGTGGAACATTAGAGCAAAATACACTAGAACACGTGGCCGAGGAGTTATACTGAGTTTGGGTTACTGAACTGGTTTAGAGTTTTTAACGGAGACAGAGAAAAGACATCTCGAACAAAATTCGAGTAGTACCGAGTAGATTCTCATACTCTGGCGGGTCATCTTACCGCGCATCCCCTCATAGGGACCAATGTGGGACCAAAATGGGCGCCTATTGTTTTTATTTACGTTGGTTTCTAAAGCGAAAGTGAAACGTTTTTTTTTTTTGTGGGGCTTTAGGGCTTGTCGACATGGAGATCATTAGAGCCCTTAAAACTTGTACAGGTAGGGAAAATGCAGTTTCGCACTAGGGAGAGCCAACATGACTCTCTCCGTATGTGGGACTCGCCGAATGACTCAACCATACCCACTAAAAACCCTCCTGAATTACAACTCAAAACTTAAATATCAACATATCTCAAGACATTACTTAAATCATTAAAAAAAGAAGAAAAAGAAAGAGGAAAATGAAAGATACCGTAGCGTCGGGATCAAACAGAACAAAAGGTGACCAAGGAAGGTCAGGAAAGAGAAAGGAAGGAGCCTCGCACAAGTCAGTGGAAGTAATGCGAAAGTAAAACGAAAATAATGATGACGATTCTGTGAAAAATGTTAAGATAAGTTCAGAAAAGCGGCTTTATCAAAACTAAATTTAAAAAAACTAATCACCACTCTTATGTTGGAGGTTCTTTCGGAGAGTGACGCGTGATTTTCAGTGATTTGGCTGTTGTGAAGCGTATCCCTGATTCTCTTTAGTACGTTTAATTAATTGCAAAAAGCTGACTCTGAGGGCGATATTCAGTCGAAAATCTTTATGTTTGATCCATAGACATAAATGTAAATAGATTCAGCGTCTCTGTTGCAGGTTGTCCGTGATAACATGAGACAGAAGATACTGGAGGTATCGCCCTCTTTCTCGCACACCCACTTGTAGGCGGGAAGGAGGGTAGGTGCGGAATGGCTTGTGCGCAACAGTCAGCAAGTCAGAGAGGGTAATCGAGTTCCCCCACCCAAGTCCATGTGCGAGAGAGTTAGAGACAACTTCGTTTTCCCTTTCGGACAACAGGTACATAAGACTGCTGACTCTATTTATATTTATGTAAATGGTATGGTCTAGTATGCATGTTATAAGTTGAGCATCGCTTCGCTTAATACAAAAGTGTTCGCAAAAAGGCTAAGAGAACTAGAGACTACTGTACGTTCACTGACATGGAACCCAACGTCACGATCTTGTCTAGTATAGTGCGCCCTCTAATTCACTACAGAGCTCACCGGTATAAACTAAGGCGCTGTAAGTATGAGTACTGTAGATTTTTATGACTTTTAACTAGGATGTTTGGTTCGAGACTTGGAAATGTTTTCTTTAATAAATATTTCATAGTCTGAGGAAAAAGGGTGAGTTGATCTACTTTTATCTTAATCATGGACACCATTGGACCCGGAGCCGCGGCGGTGTGGTTAGCATCGAATGATAGACAAAACACAAAACTGCCTATTAAGCTACAGTAGGCGCTATTCCACACCACAAATATTTTATTGAAAACAAACACCAAGTCCACCTCATTTACATAGAGTACATTACGTATTACATATCGTATCATATTACGTATGTATTGCGTTGCCACGGTGTTTCAATAAAACTGAAAAGTTAAGCAAAATGTTTGAACTCCAAGCGTGATACAACTTGAGCTTGCCTGGACCAGTGTTTTAACTGAATAAGCTGTCAGAGACCGAAAGATTTGCTCATCGATTCATGTGTATTACCACCATTATATTACAATAATGTAACACCAATACCGGCTGTTTAGAGATGGAAGATTTGGTCAACTTTTCAATATTGTAATTTTCTTTACTTTTGTATTTATTGAACTTAAGATTTTCGTTATGTTGAGCCTGTACTTACATGTGTACTCACATATGATAAGAAAGTTTTCTGACAAAGGTGTCTGTATTTATAGAGATATAGATAAAACACACGTAAAACTATATGCATTTTGAACTGTAAATGTGTGTACAGACTATGCGAGTCTGTGGATTATTTTTAACAATTTTTGTAAGTCTGTTGTTCTAAACATTAAAAATGTGTATGAATAGAGATATCTTATTGATCTTTCTAAATATTTTTTTCGATTATCTGTGGAAACACAATAGCTAACATTTAGCAACTCTGAAACCAACGAGAAGACTAAGTTCTATTCTTTTTTGGAGAATAACTTCTAAAGTTCCGAGTATTCGCAGTTAAGACATAAATTTTTGAACTATCCAAAGTTTTTACGTATGTGTAGACACAGCCGGGTATGTTAAAAGTGTTACCGGATGTATTTTCGGAGGAATGGTAGTAATCCCATAGTTGTATGACCTACCTTATTCTCAGTGTTTCCGGTTTGTGCAGTGTAGTCCCATTAAGGCGCTAAATAAGTCTGAGTTTTCCATTTCTGTTAAATTTGTCAGAAAATGCTGGTTGCATTTTCTCCACAAATCGCCCATATACAGTATCAAGACTTACGAGTTTGAGCGTATTAACTTGGTTTCATTCTCTAAATACTTAAGTACCTACCACACTTAAGTATCGCATCCTTCATTCAATGAATTTCAACGGATCATGGTTTGAGAAACTTCTAATTATTTATATTTACCTTTATTTTCAGGGGACTCCTATTTGGAGGTGCAGGAAACTCGAAAGGTCCTTTGCTCCTGTTCATGGGATCTGTTCTCCTATGGGGGTATCCTATGTACATCTTACGGGTAATTATATTTTTCCCAAACCTCCACTTTTCTGGAAATGCGTTTTTCACATATTTCATCGTATCCGTAATGAGAGTATTGCTAATTTTTTACTAGTTACACGGACCACGGATGGGCAAGGTAGGGTTATACGGATGTAAAATGTCAGCTTTCCAATATCGGACAACGTTTTTGCTTAATGTCGGTGAGTCGATGAGCACATATATCAGTATCGTTTTGACTTAATAATGTTAATACTTGTTATAACTATTAACCTCGATTACGATTGGAATTCATTGTTTTGATATTTATTACATCGGGGACTGTTTTTCTTAGTTTTTATCTTGAAAAACTGTTTTCTCTTTTTTAAATTATTTTGGAATGAGTGCGAGCGTATTAACGTTCAGATCATTCTTCGTTAACATTTTCACACCCAGATGACTTTTTTTCAGCAAAAGAATGCATGCTCTTGAGTTCATTATACATATTTTTGTTAACTCGGTGAATGTTACCTCCTCAAAACAAGTTATAAGAATAACTTTCCTAATTCCATAATGTTTGCCCGATACATCAATCTTAACTTTATTTTTGTTTCAGTGTGTTCCCATTACCTGGAATATTTTACGAGGATCTCACTATTGCTTTATTTACTGGAATATATTGATGTGGTTTAGTTGGGTAATTGCTAACAGAAGAGACCCTGGTTATGTTCCCCTCAATTCTGAAAACTATCATAGAGCTATTAAACAGATTCCATATTTTGACAAATGGAAGAAACGCAACATAGTTTTATCTAGATTATGTCATACGTGTCGGTGCTTAAGGCCATTGCGTGCCAAGCATTGCAGAATTTGTAATCGTTGTGTTGCGTATTTTGATCACCATTGCCCATTTATCTACAATTGCGTTGGATTGCGGAACAGGTAATCTAAAATACTCAGCTGTTACAATTTCTTTCTTTCCTAACTCTAATAGTACTCTAAAAATTGTGTTGATAAAAAAATGTGTTTGTGACCAGTGTTAACTATATTAATAAAATTCTACAAAATGGGTTTCCGTGGAAACAAATAAATTACAAAATAAGGAGTTCTTTACGTAGCTTCATGCGTTTAAACCGTATTAACCTAGTGACAGCCGGTTTGGAGAAATCAGTAGTTTTTATGAATTGCTAAAAAGATATTCAATATTGTTGTCTTTGCAAATTGCATAACCTATTTTGACGATTGGTCGTCAAGAGTGGAACAGCGATGTTTTCGGTCAAAGTTGATGCAATCTTCAAGTGCTATAGTGAAACTCAAACGTAGTAATGGGATTTAGACCCACAATTGCATGGATTGTAAATATGTAGGAAATATCCCGATTGGTGAAGGAGTGGAGTCTTCCATCTCAGAATCACCGGTTTCTCCACACGATAGTGAACTAAAAGATTAACCATGTAGTTGTAAATATATCTGGACTCTAAAGAATCCACTGTAGTTTTGGGAAGAGTATTTGTACACTGAAGGTGATACCTTCTTTCTTCATTAATATCTTGTCTTCAGGCCTTTTCAAGTTTACCACTCAACATCTATATTGTATGTTCCTTTTTTCAGGTTGTGGTTTTTCTTGTTTGTCATGAGTATTGCCATCAACTGTTCTTTTACCATATATTTTGCTTGCTATTGCATTGCTATTGAAGGTTTTGAAGTATTATACATTCTAGGATTAATGGAAGCTTTTGTATTTTGTGGACTAGGGTGGATACTTACTTGTACTTCAGTAAGTAGATTGATTGTTTACATGCACTAACATCGTTGAACCAGTATTTTGTCTGACAATTTTTGTTTGTTCATAGGTCCTTCATGCTTGTATGAACTTAACTACAAATGAAATGTTTAACTACAAGCGATATTCTTATTTGCGTGATAAACGTGGACGCTATCAAAATCCTTTTTCCCGGGGACCCATCTTGAATTTGTTTGAATTTTTTGTTTGCACCCCTCAAAATAACCATGACCACGATTTTCTGGAAGAGGAAGCATGAATTTGGGCTTCATCAGGAGAGAAGGAGCTTCACCAGGCTCTGGAGCTTTGAGCCTGAAGGATCTGAAAACTTACTGCTCGATGTTTCCTGTATATTTAAGTATAATAATGTTTGGCACTTCAGATTGCTTAAGTGTTAATGGTGATTCGTAAGTTATGAAGTTATATGTGTAGCTTCATTATTTTTGGGTTACTCTTGTGTGTATATAGTCCAAATCTATTATGTAATGCTTTTGGAAGTATCAGAATGTACTTTAATCACTTTTTTATGTTGGTCACGTAGAGAAAATAATCACGAGGAGACGTATTTTTTTAATTTTTATAGTATGCTAGCTAGTTTTTTTTAGTGTTTTCTCTTTGGGTAAAATTGTATGTTTTTAAAAGAAGTATTGAGGAGGTTGATGAGTGTGAAATAACTTATGGATCAGAAACCTTTTTAGGGTAATGGACATTGATTCCGCGTGGAGAAATGGTAGTTTTTTTGTCAGTACACGAGAGGGAACTTTAAAGAAGTATTATAATATTCTCTTTATCGATAAAAAGTACCAGGAAATATAAATTTTACTCAAACTCTCACTTTCAGTTTTTCTTATTCCAATTGAAATGTTGAAGATATGCTGATGCTCGTTGTTCATCAACATTCACGTCAATGGCTATTAAAATGTTGCGTTTGGTCCTGCCTCTACACCATTGAACTTGATTCATTCCTTCAGTTCTTGTGAAGGGAGAGTAAAATATTCACTGTTTTCTTATCAGACTCGTACTTATCAGACAGATTGGACTGTCTTGCCTTAATTTCCTGGTAAAACTTTTGGTAAAGGTTCTGTATTTGAGTTTGCTATTCAATATCCGCGAAAGGTCGCTGGACTTTGAGTAGCAGTTTATATCTCCGAGAAAATCAGCGTCAGATTAGCTTCATAAAAATAGTACTTCCACAAAACGCGATAGATATGGAGTTTACGTAATTAAAATACCCCATCTACCTTCTAAACCTTTAATTTCTCTCGGAAAACTTGAAGTAAAATACTGTGGGTAGTTATATTCAACAGGATCTGAAGCTCACACTGAGCGTCTCTCTCGGCTCTTTCCGCCATCTTTTTTACCGTATTATAGAATTTAGAGGGAAGACTTTTGTATGCTCTAAACCATACATGCCTTTAGTTAGTGCCTCAGTTTTCGTAAAGGTTTGCTAGAATTTTATATTTAACTTGTACATGTTTACCTATAGTTATTCAATTGATGGAATGTTTTCCATGAAATATCTTTTCGTAATTGTTTTTGTTGAGTCATAAGAAACTACACGGGGGAAATATGAATGAATAATATTGTATTGCTAAGATTTTATTAGGTAGTGTTTCTTATGAAAATATTTTTTTTCCCCTGACTGTTCAACATTAAGTTTTAAAATTATCATTCTTAGTTAATAAAGCCCTTAAATCAAATATTTTTTGGTCCCTTACACTGTTCCTCCAATGTCGAGCTACTCGATTAATGTACAAGCCGACAGAGTAACCCCTCTTGCGAAGCATGTACAGAAACCTACTGTTCTATCCCTCATTAGCCCAGTCATTTTGTATATTAAAATTGCATTAGTTGTAATTCTATTTTTTTGGTACTTTATTGAGACAAACACTAGGTGAGAATCAAAATTTGTTGCTTCGAAAGACCTTTGCAAGCACCGTAGTGCGCGAAAGAAAGCAACATTTTCTTAATCTTTCGTTTTTCCCATATAACTCCCAAAGAATTCGTTCTATGGAAAATATCATACGTAAATTTTATACAATTTAAATCAAATTGTAACAATGTACGTCGTATATTAACAGTCACACAGGGACGGATACGGACTAATATTTTAGGGTAGGTCATGACAAAAGAATATGATCATGGACATAGTACTTTCCAGAATACATCCCAATCTCAGAAAAAAATTGAAAATTCTAAAGCAAATCGTAAGTGTAGGTCATCTGAGTATTAATTAATGTGCAGTTCGGTACAGTCACGCCCTACTTTCGAGATTAGTTTAAAATTTTTATGCAAAAGGGGAAAGTAATAGATGCAAAACTTTTATTCTGATTAAAGATGCAAAAATTTTATTCAACTTTTTGATGTACATTTAATTTTTCAAGGGCAAGAATAAAATCAGGAGTGCATCCACGGGAGATCCTTAAATTCTAAAGAATTATTCTGTTAAACGAAAAAGAACTGTACCAAATCGAATCTACATAGAGCATAATTTTATGATCAAAATTGATTTATGCAAATTCTCCAACTTCGAGTAAACAATGAAATTTTTGACGAACCTAGGTTCCAGTCACGAATTCTCCGCTCTACCAGGGCCTCTCTAAATCTTGTCTCCGGAATGTTCGTTCTTTTCGTAAAGGTAATCTGTGTAGTAAAACTTCCTAAAAATACAATTAACCATGAAACGGGCATTAAACGATAATTTTAGAGAAACTAATACAATTAATATCGCTGATGTGGATGATCGAGTGAAAAAAATAATCATACTTGGAAGCGGGAAGTCTTTTTGCCAAACAAATACCGCACAATTGGTGAGTTCTAATTTAATTTAATCAAAATTTTAGATTGCAGAATGTAATTGTTTCATCCAAAACTTTCAGTAACCTGCATTCCAGACCAATAGGCCACTTCATCATATAGGGGCGCAAGTATCGTCCACCGAATGCACATTGCTGTTTGTGTCTAGTTTAATTCTGCAACAGTTTTGCAAAAAACATTAGTAGAAGAGTATTTTTGGTAAAATCCGGAGAACATCCCCGTTACAGCGCCGTATCTTTATGTTGACGTTGTTTTGGGGAGTGGAGTGAAATACGAATTGAAGATTTTGTCCCTTTACGCGTCTCCGCTTTACAGCACAATGAAGTTGGGTATGGCGTCTGCTCGTATTTGAAATACTCTTTCGACTCCTGGATTGACCGTTTCGTAAAGCATAACCAATAAAAAATGATGAGTATATCTGTTGGACGACCCATTGTGATCTAGTTAAAGCACACGCCTTGTACCTCTGGTGACGTTGGTTCAAACGCCGGATGATCCAAGTAGAATTTGTAGTGGTATACATAGTGGGTATGCGATAGGTTCTCTCAGGGTTCTCTCGTTTCTCCTGTCTTTCTTTTCACCACAACAATCACTCATTCGTCATCATCATACCTCACAGCATACTTCAACATTCGCATCTCCCCATTCAAGCCGCACCTTGGTTCCTGACAAAACACTGATGGAGTGCGGGGGGGGGGGGGGCATTCCATAGTATCCCCATCAAAATGTACGAAACTGTTTGATGTGTAAAATTGTCTTGAGAAAATGGGAACTGGTTCTTAATGTACAGAACTAATGCTTGAAGACAGATGATATTGAAATAACTCATTATCCACCCACCCATATCATGCATATGATTATTTATCAATTATTCGAAATATTTATAGCTACCTTTTGTGAACAAATG
Source organism: Laupala kohalensis (assembly GCA_002313205.1). Taxonomy (NCBI): domain Eukaryota; kingdom Metazoa; phylum Arthropoda; class Insecta; order Orthoptera; family Trigonidiidae; genus Laupala; species Laupala kohalensis. The sequence continues at coordinate 87,619 of NNCF01128814.1, read as the reverse complement.
TTAAGCAACAAACAATTATTGATACGCTTTGCTTTAATCCAAATGATCACTAATCAACCGCAAGTCTTTTATAGATTTGTACGCGACTACCATTCACTGGTAATGAAGAAAATAATGTGAATTTTTGGAACTAGGTTGTTGATATCTGTTATGCCACTTTTTGATTCTTTACTCATCTAATCTGAGATTTTGACTTAACTTTGAGTTTGCATTGAGTAACTAAGAAATATCGAAACACGAGTTTCTCATCATGAAGCTTATTTTAACCCATTAACATTGTTAAAGCATTTGTTAAAATGTGCGTGTTTTTTCTATTTAAGAATTTATGAGGCTATCACATCATTCCCAAAGATAATAAAATTATTTAAAACGTTTGTAAAATTTTAAAGAAGCAAGAGTAATTACTTATTTAGCATAAATATTTGTGTATACTTTACGTACACTGATACGTCCTTTGTAACTTGAAAATCCGCGTTACAGTAGAAATTCGATCAATGTCTGGGCTGGAATGAGTAAATAACCTTCGAGATAAATTAATTAATAAAAGTCTGTTCATTAATTTTTTTTAGTAATGTATAATTACACGTAAAGTATATTTGACAATAAGTCATTATTACTCGGTAGTATCAGTGATATAACGTGCTGTGAAACGTTCATTTAACGAATTCTATTCATCAATGAATCCACCGTAAAATGTAAATTGAAGGGCTACGGTATTTTTCTGGTAGAGGAGGTAGATTGAAGAATCAAGCCAAGTGCCGGTGTATTGAATGAAACAATGAATGGTACAACGCGATTGTATGACCTAGAATTCATCGTTTACGGATGTGGGAATTTTCTACACACAATCTATAAGATGCGAATAATCATCTTCACTTTCTCTTCTTTATAATGTAATGCCACGTCCATTTATTCGATGTACGTAAGTGTATTCTCATTTGACAAAGTGTTCTGAGAGACAGAATTCAGCAGTAAAAATAATAGAATAAATAAAACATGCTGTTTTCCTCTTGTCCTTTAATTTCATTCATTTTCCATTTAGCATCGATGCTGCTCTATTTCTGTACACCTCCTAGCCAAATTACGGTGTGCAACTCAAATTATTAAAAGTTATTTGAGTCTCAGGTGGTCTGTGTTGCAGCAATTTGCTCGAGGTGGGTGGAAACTGGGATGAATAGAATAAGGACTGTTAATCGAATTTCTATTGTGTCTGAACATTGTCATTAGTGTGGTGCAAATTGCACAGTTCCGTGAGTTACATAGTCAGTAGACAGTTAATGGTGACTTTCAAGTATTAACTCGACAGTCAATCAGTTCATGAATGCACACGAGAAACTTATTGATAAGAGAACTTAGCTCATTCCATTTAATCGAAATTTATCTACATCGGGTTTATGTGGTAATTTATTTTACTATGGTGATTATCTCACGTGACTGTCTTGAAATCTTCAGTGCCGTAAAACACGTGTTTGCAGAAAAAGTCATCAAAATATTACGCCATTTACTATGTAATCGTATTACAGATTATTCTTTTCTTATGTTATGGATACGTGGAACATATATGTATAGCTTATGATTCATTTTGTTAGCTTGAAATTCAATATTAGTTGTCTTCTAGTTGAGTAAAGCGATGCATTGGAATGCTCTGAAAGTTATTTTCAACTGAGAATGCTAGTTAAATTAAAATTTGATATTTTGACTCACTTCGCCATAAACTCTCTTTATCCACGTTCAGCTTTATCAATGTACTTCTCATTAATATCAAACCTTACGGAGGACCACAATCACACTCGCGCTAGGCACCTTCGAACGTAAAAGAAACGAATTTATCACACTACTGTCATATTAAATATCTCCACACGTTACTAGTAATAATTTTGTTACATATATTTCTTCCGTGCACCTACACGTGGAGAAGATATGTGATAACATTCGTGTAGGTGAAATTGGTGGCGAGCGGGTAATAGAACCCGGGATTCATGCTTTTGTCGCTGCGGTGTTGACCAAAGCAGGAGATTCTGTGTAGAACCTGGGTGGAAATGGTGGTTGTGGAAGACGAACGGGTGGAGTAGTGGTCAACACCCCTGTGATCAAAGCAGATTTCCCGGGTTCGATTCCCGGCTCGTCGCCTTTTTCACCTGGACGTTAGTTTTCACAATTTTATAACACGTTACTAGCGTTGAAGTGCAGAAAAATTCATCAATCTTTCAAGCGAAGAGGATATTTTTTGTTATTCAATTTTTTTCAAGTATATTAATATACTCCGTTTTTTAATTCTATAACGTTAGTTAAGTCAGAATATTGGTATTTTATCTTTTAATATTATTTGAAAACAAGATACTGGAGATGATTTGTAAATATCAAACACAGTAATGGATTTGTAATATTTTATTGTGTTAGAAATTAATTTTGCAGCTAGCGCAACCTAAAGTATTTGTATTTTTGTGGTACTAGTCCGAAGATAATTGAAGAGGTTGTGAAAACTTTCACTTTAGCCAAGACGAAACTTACAGTTCTTAGTGTTTTGCCATTACATGATTAGAGAGTTATTACGAGGAATGATTTCATGATAAAAAAATTATTAATTTCTAGTATTTGTAACTTACTTAAACTTTGTTTTGTAATGGTGACATTGTTCTGTTCCCGTATATTTATGGTATTATGACGTAGCTTCTTTGCATTTAAACACGACTGAACTCAGCAGTTGCATTATTTTTGCCGGGATGTGTTTGATATTTTTCTTGTTATTCATGGAATGACAGTTGTGATAAATGTCAATTTGCTATTAAATATAAGAACTATTTGTATTAATGTGTTGTGATGAAAAAATCTATATATATAAATAAATATATTAATAAATAAGAAATTCAATTCTTTATCAATTAATGCGTTTTGTACATGTTAGCAGGCAGCTCACTCAGGGAAGCACTCGCATCAACTAGACTCTTGAGACACACGTGGCACAATGATACAGAGAAAATTACGAAGAACGTTCTAGTTTTTAAATTATCGAAGAGCGTCCTCGATCTCTCGATCTTGAACATATTGCCAACAGTGCAATCATTCTCACGATGGCAGGGCAAACGTTGTATAATTTTTTTCAGACTTGCAAGATTTGCCACAGTCCATTTTCCCTCTTCCTGCAGTTTCTAAGATATAAGAACAATTCGTGCGAAATTTCTTGTCACTTTAGAAAGAAATTGTCTATTAAATTCCTTCCCAGCAAAAAAAACCTTTGGCTTTTTACATTCCAAAGGGTACATCTAGTGAGCACCCAATAACATAGACGCTCCTCGTTGGCGAGCTACAAAGCAACCAAGAAGGACACCTAGCTCTGCGCACTAACCCAAGTGAAAATGGTGGTAGCGGTCGATGGTGTATAGGATTAGGGTTGGCAACTTGGTCAGACCTATAACCAGCGGGAAGAGTTCAGGGGACTTGACCATCGTTCTGTAAACAAACACTTTTGATCGTGCACCACCTCCCTTTTTTCATTTAATTCCCAAGATCTTTCGAATTGCACATTTTAATTCCCGTGGTTACTTGCACAGTTCTACGTTTTCACAAAATTATGCACGAGTAAATTGTGAGTAGTGCAACACGAGTATATTCAAAATATTGAAAATATTTAGGTTATAAATAGTTCGACTCATTAGTTCTTTAAAATGTTTATTAAATGAGCTAAAACATCATATATTTCAATCATTTGAATAAGTCTCACCTATTTGAGTCCAAATTGCATTCGTTTTCTCACGACACTCACAAATCCACGCAATGTCTTTACACATTTGCTCCTTATACGTTTGAACAACCGATTTCCAGATGTAATCGTTTGAATTATTATTAAAGATGGCAGTGGTCGATCTAATCTCTTAGTGGCCAATTTCTCCTGAATTTTTCATTGAGAAAGTAGACTAGCGAGAAGATTTGACACTGTATTCTTTGTGAAATACGCAATTTTTTGTTACTTAGCAATAAAAATCGAGCTATTTTGTATTACATACGGATTAAGATAATGAAATATTTAAAAATATGTAGGGGTTGTATAACCATGCTACCTTAACACAAACTACCGATGCATCGATGATTCAGCCAGCTGGGATAGAACTCCTTCCCTATTGGAAGGCGACGCAAGTGCGGGTAGAAACAATATTTTGACGAATATCGGCTCAGATGTGCGTCAGGTTTCCTGTCCAGTTTTATTCGTCAACTGATAGAATGCTTTGAAGTGTAATGAATGATGTGTACTTTGGCAACCCTATGGAATATTAATCAATTATTAGGGTCGACTCGTCCATGCAGACAACGTAGACGATTGCCTAGGACGAAAACGTTAAGGAGCGGAAAGAACGGTGATTTGGTTTTTTATGTACAGTTTTTCAACATTAACCAAAACATACCTGCGTCAGCGCCCTACACGTTTAGGAAGAGAACTTGATGGTTATTAAGGATATTTTTGAAATGGATGATAATGAAAAAAAAGAATGACAATCAGTTTTGAAACCCTCTACTTCACCGAACCTCCGTCTGACCTGTCTTTGAACAGACCACTGTTGTAGTCTATTTTTTCGTAGTGGGTGGACCATGTGTTTGAACACATGTCATCTGTGGCATAATTATCACCGTGTGGTTCGGTGCAAAGCACCTCATGTCTTCGAGGTGTGTCTTAGGGGTTCAGAGGAGGATTTTGGATATTGTATTCTATGTTCCATGTTGCTCGCATACTCAAAACCTAGTGGTCAACGAAGTAGCGTCATGTTGCTTGGAAGTAACCAAATTTTTAGACCTGATCCAACGAATTTTTGTATGTTTTTTCAGCATCGACACGTCGATGGAACATTTTACATGTGTGATCTTAGTCTGTCAAATTGCGGATTAATACACAATGGTTTATTCAAATTGATGCACTAACGCCTCTGCGTCATTAGTTATCAAGTGTACGTGATGCTTGGGAAGAAATCTCTGAAGATTCCTCTCTTACAGGTNCCTCTCTCCAGTTGCTTTATGAGAAAGGCAGAAACATTTTGATTACTTATAAGATTTCAGACTTAAAGTTTGTCATCTTCTCTCCCTAAATAGCACTCACAGAACTGAACAGTACTTGAAAACAATAGGTCATTCTATGTCATATCAACACAGGGTCTAAACTTCACCATCTCAGATATTGACAAAATTTTGAAGGGAGGTAGCCATTATTCAGATTAAGAAAAGAACCTAGTATTGTAAAATTTGAACCCGTTTGGAAATTACGACAATGTAAAGTTTGAACAAAACACCCCAAAACAGCTTTACGCAAAAAGTTTGAATTGTTCTGGAAGCTTTCTTAATTGAGACAGAGCTGGTAGAGGTGTCTTTTTCTTTTTTGTTGTTGTTGGGGCTTTAGGGCTCGTCAACATCGAGGTCATTAGAGCCCAAGGTAGAGGTGTCATTTTGCAGTTTATTCAATGATCTTTACAATGATATGCTATATGACATAGATCAAGGAGATTAAATATTAACATGTTTAAAATCAAACTTGATTTTTAATTTCTCAAAATGTGCATCTTTGAAAATTTTCAAATTAATACTTGAAATAGTTTATATCCTTGCTAATCATCTGGGAAAATATGAACGTGAGATGAAAATGGGTTCAGTGTTAAAACAATAAAAGAGTAGGTTTCTTGCCGCGTTCCATGAGCGGAACTAGAATTTTTCACTTAATTCTTGCTATGCACTATTATTATGTTAAATATTGCTGCAGTACGAAAATGCATTGTGTATATTGTCAGATAAGCGTCTCATTTTGAAGGTATGATGGGAAGTTCATCTTGTTGGGTATGGGGATTTGGAAGGAAAATCACACAGGATATGAAAAACATGAAAGCTTTACTTAGCTCCAAACCTCACAAGACAAGGTAGGTATACAATAAAGCCGTAACCATAAACAAACGTCGACACGTAAGATTTCTCGCGGCCAACACTGGAACTAGGATCCGTCACGAATATTCACAACACGCTCCCTATTTGGGATGAGTCCCTGTTGTATCAAGCAGTTCACCTGTTTCTGCTCGTTGAGTGGCTTTGTAAAGGAATCGGTGACCATATCCTTTGTAGAGACGTGGGTGAGGCTAATTGCACCATCGCGGATTCGTTCTCGCGGATAATGGTGGCGCACATCTGTGTTTTTCGTTCGTGTCTGGTAAGCGCCATTCGGAGCAAGGTTTTGCGCTCCCTGGTTGTCAACACGACGCTCAATAGGTCTCTTCGCAGATGTAGGAAACAATTATGAAGATAAACCCCTCAACCATAGAGACTCTTGCGCGGCATACGACATGGCCATATATTCAGCCTCCGTGGTACTCAATACGACAGTTGGCTGCTTCTTCGTAGACCATGACAAAGCGGAGCCATTCTTCAAGAAGACGTATCCAGTTACTGAACGTCTTCCATCAATATCGCAGTCCCAGTCTGAGTCAGAGTAGCCAATGATGTGAGTCATTGTGTCGCCGGAGAATTCAAGCTGAAAATCAATGGTGCCCTTGAGATATCGAAATATTTTCTTGACGGTGGCCCAATGTTCCTTCTCCAGATTTTCGTTGAATCCGCTGACATAGCTCACTGCAAAATTTATGTCTGGGCGAGATACTTGAGACGCGAAAAGAAGACTTCCCACAGCCTCTTGATATGGAATCTTTTCCATTTCCTTTCTTTTCTGAAGATGTCGAAGGACACTGTTTCTTAGAAAGTTGGAGCCCCGAAGTCATGGACGTCTTGGAAATATTACAATCCTGCATGTTGAACTTTTTCAACATTCGTTTGATATAGCGAGATTGATTGATCCAAATTTTCTTCTCACTTCGATTACGTTTGTTTTCGAAGCCCAAAATATATTTGGATTTTCCCATATTAGTCATCGTTAATATTTACGTCAATTCCTTCTTCAATTATTTCTTCGTCATTAGACATAATCAAAAGGTCGTCCACATAGACTGCAACTATCAAAATCATTCCACCGTCAATTCGGTGATAGACGCAGGAGTCGGACGTAGACTGTCGGAGCTTGGCTTCCTTCAAGAACTTGTCAAGCTTAATGTTCCAGACCCAACTAGCCTGCTTCAGGCCATATAGGTTTTTCTTCAAACGACAAACCTTGTTGCCCTTTATGGTTCCATTATACAGCATATAAATTTCTTCGGTCAATTCCCCTTGGAGGAATGCGTTGACGGTGTTCATCTGGTCAATAGTAAGGTCAAATTCGGCTGCCAATGTCAGAAGATATTGGATGCAACTGTACGAGATAACTGGAGAATATGTTTCTTCATAGTCAACGCCTTTGATCTGAGTCCAACCTTCTACAACTAGCAGGGCTTTGTAAGTCACATTCTGCGCAGAATCAATTTTGGTTTTTAGCACCGGCTTGCTTTTTAAGTGTTTCCGCCCAGGCGGCAGATCCACTAATTCCTAAGTCCCATTATCAATTTGCGCCTTACTCTCCCTGTCCATGGTCTTACGCTATTCTTCTCCGTCAGTGCGGGAGAGAGCTGCATTGACCGCGAGAGGATCATCTGTAATTGCGGTTGAGGCAAAATTCAGGTCATGATCTTGTAGATGAGTTGGTGGTTTTCTAAAAACGAGTTCCTCTTCGCGACGTTTTGCATTCTTCTGTTTGCTGGATGCGAAGGAATGTAATCAGAGTCAGTCCCAGCAGTTGACGAAGCAACGGTCGTTTCTGAATCAGGGGAATCATTGCGAAACCCTTGGAAATCCTCTTATGGATCCCCATACGCTGTAACTGTAGAGGAATCGGCGGACACAGGGTTAACGAGGGTAGATGCATCGTCAATTTTAGAACTGATGTTATCTGAAAAGATGTCATCAATTTTTGATGAATCAGGAAAGAAAAAATCATTCCTCGAAATATCACCAGTTTTCTTGAGCAGTGGCGAGCCCTTCTCGCTCTCAGAAAATATGACGTCTCTCGAGGCAAAACCGACTAAAATGCACGGTTTTGATTTAAGATCCAATTTTTTGCGGGTTGCCGCCGGAACATGCGCATATACTTTGCAACCAAACACGCGTATATGCCTCACAGTAAATTTTCTGTCTGTCCAGATCTCTGCCGGAGTTTTTTGACACATCTTGAAGGACTACGGTTGAGTAAATACACAGCGGTGTAANCCCCGAATGAGTTGGGTAGTTCCGACTCATTGAGCAGATACCTGACGCGCTCCATTATGGTTCGGTTGAGCTGTTCTGCCTTCCCGTTCTGCTATGGACTGTGGGGGACGGTAGTCTGATCTTCAATGCCAGTAGATGATAGAAGTTGACGCATCTTATTGCTGCAATATTCACCACCATTTTCAGTCCTCAAAATTCGAATTTTCTTGCCTGTCTGGTTTTCAAATCAACGTAAGGCCTTGAATTCAACGAAACAAGAATACGCTTGATCCTTCGTTTTTAGGAAATAGACGATACTTTTAAGACTGAAGTCGTCTAAGAAGATATTCATGTACTTGGGGCCTGAGATAGAGCGGGAGTGCGGTCCCGCAATAACAGAATGTATTAGATCTAGAATTCTGGGAGATCTAGTATCATTGTCAGGAAAATGCAAACGCTAGCTTTTGCTTAGGGCACACGGTTCACACACAAAACCCTCGGGTACCTTCAAATTGGTATCCAACCCATAGACAAAATTCTTCAACTTGTCCAAATTCGATAATCCGGTGTGGGTTAAACGGGTGTGCCACAATATAACAGAATTACAAGCCGAGAAATAAGCCGAGTTGGGTGTACTCAAATCCAATTTGAACAGATTTTATTCTTGAAGATGGCAGATGCCAGAACTTCACCGTCTGCATCAAGAACTCGCGCACCTTTGAAATAGAAATCTACTGAGTTCCCACTGTTCACTATTTGGCTAACAGAAAGCAAATTAACTCTCAACCCAGGAACATGATAAACGTTTGTTACCTTAGTGGGCAACACGGTTCCATTTATCTTGACTGGCAATTTTATCACCAACACTGTTGGAATTCATAGTTCCCTGATGATTAGCGGTACTGAATCCAACCTTTGCGGATCTGAGGTCACTTACAAAACATTTCCCAATTTTTATCTAAATGAGCAGAACAGACATAATCAAGAGATTTCTTCGGGAGAACACTGCACTGACAGAGCGGTAAACATAGAGTGCTCCGATTTGTTTGTGTTTTGGTGCTTATCACCGTTATCATCATCCCGAACCAGATCGCAATTTTTCTCGATATGTCCGTAATACCCATTGCATTTGAAACAACGCGGTCCTTTTCGGTTGTTGTTGTTGTTGTTGTTCGAAGCAGATAAATGAATTGACTTTTGTGTGGCGTACTTGCCCTTACCTCGGTTCGGTCTAGAGAACATGGCGGTGGATTTTTCATCCGAGTCATGACCAAAATCGGAAATTTCTTGAAGCAATTTCATTTTTATTGAATCGGCCGTAATTCGGATTCCGGCACTTTCGAGTCCCATGATCATAGGGCTGTACTTCTCAGGTAAACCAGCGAGCATTATCGTGCCTACCCATTCGTCACTTACCTGCATTTTAACGACTCTCAATTTGTGTGCTGTCGTGATAATTTTATTCACGTACTCCTCGACGGATGAGCGATTCTCGAGGTGGGTCGTGGTTAAAATTCGAAGGAGCGAAACTCTCCGTTCAAGTCCACTATCCTCGAAGGCTGACGACAGTTTAGCCCTCACATCCTTGGCTGTTTCGGCATCTGGAACGTGGACATAGTTGATGGGATCGATCAACAGAACTATCTTCGTCCGAGCTTTGATGTTTTTCTTCGGATCTTTATTTTCCTCAGTCACACATCCCCATAGATCGTCGTGTTCGAGATAAGTTTTGACCGCGAACTTCCAAGTATCAAAATTCTCACGTCCCTTTAGCTTTTCGATAAGAGGAAGAGCGGAGGTGGAACCCGACATTTTCGCAACAAATGTTTTTCGGTCACTGAACTAACACGATTATAAGCGGACAGACTGGGCCCATAACCTCTTCTTGGGTATGGGGATTTGGAAGGAAAAAAACACAAGATATGAGAAACACGAAAGCTTTACGTAGCTCCAAACCACACAAGACAAGATAGGAATACAATAAAACCCTAACTATAAACAAACGTCGACACGTAAGACCTCTGGCGGACAACACTGGAACTAGTATCCGTCCCGAATACAACTGTTCAAAGTAATGTAATGCTATTGATGTAATTGATAATGTGCTAGCGATGATATATCATTGAAACTGTGTTGATTTGTTGTAGAATGGCTCATTACAGATTGATCAGTGCTAGAAGTGATTTGGAATTTGGAAGAACTCTGGTTGATGCACGTGAAGTAGTAGATGATGTTGGAGTGGAACCCGTTTTCGAGAAAGAGGAGGATCATATTCGAAAAAAGAAGAGAATGTATTAATACAATTCAAAAGATGAATCCGCAAAATATGTATCTTACCCCTCGGAAAATTTCTAGATCCATTTTTATTTTGTTATTCAAGATACAGCTATCAATGCAATCAAAGAGAGATTTTCTCAGTTAGAAAATTTAATTTATGAGCTAGGACTTCTAATTCTGAGCTCCTCTACAGCTTCCGTGAAACTTAAATAATTGCCACAATGTTTCAATTTGTTTATTTGCGCAATGAGTAGACTTTAAATATTGCTGTAAAAAGTGATGCAAAATCGTCTCGTCAATTGCACATTGCTAGCTAAGAACGTGATCTGCAGCCTCCACAACTTCAAGGCATACAGGACACGTCTGAACGTCATCCAGTTTAAACCTGTACTGATACGACCGGAAACAACCATGGCCTGTTAGGATTTGGGTGAATTTGTGATCTAGTGCACCATGATGTCTGCTAGTCTACTCTCTTATTCTTGGGATGAGTCTGTGGGTCCACCGTCCATTATCCACAATATCCCTCCGAGTCTGACATTTGACCATCGTGGTTTCTCTTTCTTCAGCTACAGAGACTCTCTGGAACGCCTCGGTGTTCTGACGTCGTCTCTTGTAGATACTCATCCGCCAGCGGTTCGATAGGAGTCTTACCCGATATCACACAAACCTCTTCACAGGATACCGTACGGAAAACGGTTGCTACCCTCAATGCACTTCTGCAGTAGGTCGAGACCATTTCTCGTTTGTTGCTGTCAACGCTTACTGCATTTGCCCATATTGGAGCAGCATATAACAAGATTGACGAGCTCACAGACGCTAGGAGCTTCCTCCAATTTTGTCTCGGAACACCGACGTTTGGCATTAGTCAGGGCTGTCGCAACATTTGCGGCCTTCCTACTCACACTCTGCAGGTGTCCCTTGAAGTTCAGTCGTGAGTGAAAGAGTGCGCCAAGGTACCTCACTGAAGGCTGAGATCTCTAAATCTCCAACTGTCAAAGTGATGGACTCAGTAACCTTTCCACTACTGACGAGTACCTCTTCAATCTTATGGTCAGCGAGTGTTAGGCCAACAGTCGAAAGTCATCCGCGAATAATCGCAACAGACTCTTCTGCTATGCACGTAACTTCCTCCAAGAGCTTGGCAACGCCATCCGCGAAGCCAATTACTTTCGCACCTTTAGGTAGAGTGAGCCTGAGAATGGTATCGTACATTATGTTCCACAGGATAGGGCCCAGAACTGATCCCTGTGGTACACTACCAGAGATGCAATTTGTTATTGGCCCTTCCTCTGTATCATACATGAGAGGTCAGTCTCAGAAGTAATTCCCAGTGACTCGTCTAATGTACGATGGGGTCCCCATGGCATCCATTATGCTGCTCTATCTTGCCGTTGAAAGCGTTCTTAACATCCAAGGTTACGATGACTCAGTAGTACTTACTACCCCTATTCCACCTTTTTTGGATAGCATTCTGAGCCATGCTGATTACTCCACGTGATGGCGTCCACTGTTGAACGAGACTTTCTAAATTCATACAGATTGCCCGCCAAGCCGTTTCACCACTCAGTGAATTGCAGCAATTGATTAAAGATTATCCTTTCCGACAGTTTACGAGTTGTATTCAGATCATCGAGTGTAATGGTAGGTGTGGATTCTTCAGAGATTGTTTTGTCGACAACTAGGTTGGTCTCCTGCTGCTGCGGGAACAGTTTTCTAACAATTCTCTCCAGCAGCTTATGGCAGGTTGGCACTAAGCTTGGGGATTTCCTCAGTTTGGTCATGACGATGTTGTATGGTTTTCCCCAAAGATCGCTGTCTACAGTTTGGCATAACTCTCTCTATTGTTACCTCTTTCTTGATTCAATCGCCCATTTCAGCTCTCTGAGGACCTGTATATACTCTTACGGGAGAATATTGTCATTTGGTTTACCCCTTGCTCGTTGAAATAGTCTTCTGGACGAATGACATATATTACGGAATAATATACCTTACGCAATCCTATCGTTCCACGAGTAAATTCGAGGTCTCTGAAAGTTTCTCTTCAATTTCGGCATCGGCATCAACCAGGCATTGTAGATGAGCGACATGAGTTGTTGTCATGTTCTCCGCTGATTCGGTTAGTTCTATCTATAATGAAATCGAAGGTATTCCTATCGAATGCGCTGGCCTTCCACCTCGCTCTCCAGAAAATGCCCTGAGACTTCCTGGGCTGCCGATGGTTGACAGCGAAAAGGATCGCCTGATGGTCGCTATGGGTATAGATATCGCTCACTTGTCAGGTTGTGACCCTTTGACTGAGATACCCGCTCGTGAGCTTAAGGTCGATGATTGAGCTCTTACCATCCTTGGAAATAGTGGGAGCAATGTCGTCAAGTAACACAATATCAAGAGAAATTTAGGACTTAAGCAGAGTAACTCCCTTATGATTCGCGTGACGGCTGCCCCATTCAGTAGCCCAGGCATTGAAATCACTCGCGATTATCACAGGATGTTTCTCAAATTCATTGCGGTGCAGGTTTGGTGCGGCCTAACAGCTATAAATAAATGTTATTTATTTTAGCCCAAACAAATCCAAATTTCGTGTTTTTCTTTTTCTCATGTAACGGGAATGTACCACATGCACAGAGAGCCGCCTCGCCAGATGAATCAGACACCTATGCACCTCTTACCGGATCTTTGTATTGCTCTGACAGAATTGCAACGTCTGTCGGACTCCTGTATAGTTTGTCACAACAGATCTTGTGCAGCTTCACAGTGGTTCATATTAAGCTGGAGGATTCTCATCGTCAACTCTTAAAGGAACCCTGCAATGCCTTTGCTGGACACTTAATGCTGTCGGACGGATGGTCGCTATTTCCATCCCCTTGCTGTGCTTTCAGGATGGACTTGCAGAGCACGCCTTACCCAAATGTCCCTGCTCTCCACATTTATAGCATTGCTTTGACCTGTCTTCTCCAGTACAGTTCTTAGCAATATGACCGAAGGCAACACCTCACGACAGACCGCTTTTCACGGATTCGACAGTTAACCCAGTCCATCGGGATGTTACTAAGAGATAGCGCCTTTTTGACTATGTCGACAGGAAGGCGTACCACCGTAATCTGTGTGCCCCCGTAAGCTGCACATGTCGATTTCAGCAGGCGACAAACGTCTCCAAACGTTGCTCAAGCGCTGCAAGCACTACTTCCTTTGTTGACAGCTCATTCAGGTCTTTTATTTCTAGTGAGGTCTCATTCACCAGAGGTCTCACTTCCACCACCTCGCCAAGAAACTTTCAATTTCAACTGAAATTTTCAATTGCTGTATTTTTCTGCGATGCAGTTCCATGCATTTGACCACCTAGTACTAGGGCGAAACTATCCACATCTTTCTCACCTGTCTTCTTATTTTGGACAGCGGGTGCAACCCTCCCGCCTGCAATCTGATTATCACTAAACCACACATCCTCACTACTTACCGTCACCGGTACGTCTCCTCAACATCGTTTCCTTCTAGATAGTATAGAGTAACATTTTCTATAATGTAACCACGAGTAGATTGGGAAGTTAAGTCCACATGGGCAGAGCCCCGCATGCTCAGGTAAGCCTAATTACTCTGGGAGGTCACCAGATATCCCAGAGGCTTTGTTCGCGATGCAGATATCCCCTGCCCCATTGAGGCCTCGGCAACGGGTCGCATTACGCCTTACCTTGGGGTTCCAGTGTAAAAAAAGTGAAAGCAGCAAGAAAGACACGCTCTAGCCCTCGCAAGCTAATAGCATCGAAGTTGAAGATAGCAAGAGTTGACCAAGGAAGGTCGATAGGAAAGTATGCAGAGAGAATCAAGTGGAAATAATACTTAATTCAGCTCAGGACCCCATGCTACCCACGAACCCTCAAGGCGAGAGCCCCTGTGTGGAGTGGGCGAGTAAGCGGGAAGAGTATGCGGGCTAGACAGGTCGTTGCAGGACACATGTAGTCTGGCTCGTCAGCTGGGACCTGTTCGGCATGAGAGTCCCTACCAGCAGTTACATCACCTATCGTGCCTACCATCGCCTAGAAAGATAATGCAACTGCCATCGACATAGCTTCCAGCATCATCAGAACACGCAAGCCCTCAACACCCGCGTGGACAGTGTTACGTCAAGGTGGTGTCCCACGGTAGGGTGTGTTTGTGTTATTTTCTTTTTTTACGAGGGCAGGTGGAAATATTCCAAAGACACCTTGTAGCCCGTATCTCAAGGCGTGTGGGATTTCTACCCACTAAAACCACCTCCCTCAACAACTAGTATACAAACTATTGCTTCTCGTGGACCCTCGGCATTTGCCGATCTGGCCGGTCCAACACTGGGTGTAGGAGGAAATTAAAGAGTGGATCACAATTCATTTCAACTTTGTTGATTTTGGCAGATATAAAAGAAAAAAATTATCAGTACCCATACAAGTTCACTGGTTTTTTTGGTATTAATTTAAATTTCTTGAATAATTTTGTGTTATTGTATATATTATGTGGAGCTATTAACACAACATGCTTACCTACCTTCTTTTTTTTTTTTGGATTGCAGTAAAATTCCCTATTACTTTAAATGATGATATAAACAAATGATTTGTTTCGATATTTTAATACCAAAAACAAAGAAATAAAACTTTCTAATTTAGGTCTCACTACTGGGTGAAAGATCCTAATTAGAAAGCGATAGATACTCGCAGTTTGTTATATCAAAGAGATTCAGAATCGAAGAAGGGTATGAAGGTGAAATTATGGGGCACAGTGCGAAACTTATGACAGAGCTTCAAAACAGAATATTGTTCATGTCTCTATTAATAAAAGTATTTCATAAAGTGAACTAGATTAATTACCACAAGAGAAAATCCAAACTTGTTTGAAGTTAACCTTTACTTTTACTCTGTAACTAATTCAAAAAGACCAGGTAATTTGTGGGAAGAACATAATCATAATAAACCTATTTTAATTCTCATAAATTCCATTCAGGAGCTAGGGGAAAGAATTAGTAAAATGTTCACAATAGAAGTATAATTTTGTTAAAAAGAAAAATTCTTACGAACTCTTGTCAAAAATGGTTTTGATTGATTGATTTCTTGTTATTTCAGGTTAATTTTTTTAATACTTTCTAGAGGTTGTCCACTGGTTGCGAAAGGGTCTGAGATAGCATTACAGTAGTTTATAACTTCACTTAATTTATCTTCAGTTTTAATCTCAAACCCTTCATTTAATTATGATACATTAATTATTTATGAAAATAATTGTCACAAGGGGGTGGGGAGGTTAAAACAAGTCAGATTTTGTATTACGTTATTAATCGACAGTTCCCTACTTGAATAGCAATACTGCAATATTTAAATAAAAAACAACATGTCAAGATCTCTAACATCTCATCTACACATGAATTTTTATTATAATCCTTCTGCATGACCACTGGAAGATTCATTGCATCAACAGAAACATTCATGATTATGTATTTGACTTTATTTTTAAAAAAAGAAACAAAGAAGAACATTGATTTAGGCTTATTGCTGACATGCGCATGAAAAAATATTCTGAAGTTTCACTTAAGTTTCATCATTAAATATTAAATTATGAAATACAAATATACAGAACAATATATTTACATTAACAGATAAAACACATAAAATGAATAAATTATCACAGGTTCACATTATGAGAGTCGATACCCATTATGCTAGGCATTAGCTGGAATCATTTCAGATGTGAATGAAAATTTGCAGATTCTCAAATCACATGACATCTCTGGGTCAAAGGCATAATCTAAAATATCTCTTTCCCCATGTACCATTTTGCTTAATACAATTGCCAAGAACTTGATTCATACACCACAATTTATTTAGAACAAGACATGGACTTGTAAAAAACATCACAATTATTTTGCTTCCCAATCAACATTAGATTTCAATACTTATTCCAAAACATAAACCTTGAAATACTAGGATGTTCTAGAGATATTTCAAGACATATTCAAGTAACACTTCAATAAAATTTAAATCAATCTAAAGAAATTCAATCTCAATAGTCATTACAATATTCTGAATGATTCATGAAATACTTTGCCCAAGATTACTAATACCTGATATCTGCAATCTAAACATGAACTCACACATAAATGGATATTCCTGATTTTGCTACAGTTTAAAAGCATTTGGTCTACAAAAGTAAAGTCTCCAAGGGAGAACTATTTACTTCTCACATACATAAAATATTATACTTAAATAAGTTATGCGTACAATTCATAAATCCTTGTTACGCCAAATATACTATTCTTAGATAGTACTCTATTAATCTACTTAATTTACAATTGATACAAGTTTATGAACAATTAATACATAATAGGAAAGACAAATATACTCATATCTACAATCTCCAAGTTATTTCAACATTGGATTTACCCAGTCCCTTGTCTTTGAAACATGTAAATGAAAACTCTAGGATCATAAAAACATTTACAAGATACTGTTTCATGAAATATATTATATTCTGTAAATTATTTTGGGCAGTGAGCAGTAATTTATCAAAATTTACAGATAAAGCTTGGTATCCTGCCAAGACTTCAATGTTTCAGGATTTGAAAACACTACTTTTTTATACTTTTATCCTTATAATTAAATAACACCAACAGGCTTTGTCATTTTCATTAATTTATAACACCTTCAACTGTCATCCTGAATTTTTCCACTTCACATGAAGGAACTCACGACTTAAGTCTTCCAGTTTGTTAAAAATTAATGGATTTGGCATAACACTTTAATCTTTATTGTGGTTTTGTTACGAGTTAGTCCAATGTACTTCTAACTTTTACAAGCAAAAACTATTATTAATCGCAATCAGGAGACCTTTCTGGATACTTGGCTTTCATGTACACAAGAGACCATAAAAAAAATGAACACAGACATGGGATACATAAAACTACAACTGGAGTTCTAAACAAAATTTTTGACTTCATTAACCCTAGAGAACTAACTACACATAATTTTTATTTACTCCATTTTTTTATCGATTCAAATTCAATATTTGTATATAATTCTGGCATTGTACTTTATTCAAAAATAAATGTCAAATAGAAGTATTACTTTTCAATAATGTATCTTTTCAAGTAGACACATTCCAAAGCTTTTACATAAATTTTACATATTGTCAGTAATTTCTATAGGTACATAGGAGTTAGTATTCTAGGGTTAAGCACTTCATGCACACAGTCTCCTGACTGAGAAATATAATAAGCCCCTTTTCAAAATGTTGATCATTTCAAATTTAATATTGGACAATCAAATGGCGAAATATTATTTTCAAATATCTAAGATCCCTTGTACGATGAAAAGATGAGAAAATATTTGAAAGAAGACTACTTCTTTTCATATATCACAATAAACTTCCAATAAAAAATCTAACATTTTCTCACAGCAATAAAATATGTTTTGTTCAATGGAAGACAAACCTATTCATTTTTACACTTGTGGCAATATACAAGCAGATTACTTGTTGACAAAATCATTCTGCTATTTGCAAGAATTGTAAGTTATTTAGTGTGCCAGTATTTCGTAAAATACACTTCAATTCAGACAAACTGTAATCAGTCACATAATTGATAAGGGTAAAGCTGCTATGAACCACACAACATAACTCCTGCTCTGGCTGCCGAGCCAAAAGTTAGGGCATGGGGGGTGATAGAGGAGGAAAATAAATGCTATTTTGAAAACATTTGTCATTCAGAGAGAAGGGTCTACTAATCCGGAGCACACCTTCCGGTTCTCCCCATGAATGAATGACGAAGGGTAATGTACGTCAAAGAAGTTGAGAAGCCATTTTTGTGGAAAGTGAGATCATCCCAACCTATTATCAGACCCAGCCATCATTTGTAGGTTGGCTAGTAGCTGCGGGGTGAAAGAAGGAGTTATGTTGCAAGATTTATAGCGGGTTTACCAAAGCAAGTTTAATGTCAGGACTTAAGGTAAAAGTATTTTCTTTGCAAGAAATCAAGGAAAAAAAGCACCACACAAAATCTACTCAAGTATTGAGTAGTGGTTTAGAAATTGTAATTAACAAACAATTGAAATAATTTCCAAACACACAAGAACTTGCCAAACATATGCATCAATGACTTACTAGAATATTTACAGCAGAAAAAGCTGTTCCCCTTTTTCTTTCAAGTAATTTGGTTAGATAACATCTTCTGGACTCCTGTTCTGTTACAGGTCTGTCCCGACTACACAGAATATAGTCTTTAATTAAATTTCAGCAGATAAAGAAATTTTGTCTCTCTGGTAAATAAATGATATATGCTATTCAATTGTATTTTGTGTCAATAAATACTTTTAATACAACTATATTTTGTTCAATGAACATACAATCATACCAACTTCATTAACACCAACGCACACCACTCACACTAAAACTTGTGCCTTTTTAGCAAAATTGTTCACCCGTTACCTAGGACTTTCCATGCAAAATTAGTCACTCACATCTTTTTGAAGTCATGGTACAGTTCTCATTCCAAATTATGTAAATGATACATTTCTCCCTTCACGGCAATACCTCTTCTTCCGAAGACATGTAGAATTTTGACCTATTTTTCTTTGAATGCTAGAAGATCATGATTTAGAGGCACATTTTAAAATTAAAGAATTTGGAGTTCAGTATCCTTAATTTACAAATTCTTCTAATTGCACCCCACAGATAATGAGATACTTTTGTTTTGTAATTAGGGAATTTACACTGTGATGCAGTTTTCTCCATTTAGAGTGAGAGTCAAAATCACTACAATAAAATGTTGGCATAGCACCACACGACATATACTTCACTTACATTTTGTTTCAGGACATGTTTTGGAAATCCTCACTCTTCTTTTTCTTAATCTATTATAAACCTAAAACTAATGGGTTCAAAGGCTTCGGTAGATAAGATGACTAAAGAGGGAAAGAAACATACAACTGATTCGAAAGGTAATCATTTTCAGAAAATTTGCTTCCAGTCCCAGCAATTGCAAATTTTTAACATATTCCAACCTGAACCTGAAGCTAAATTTAACCTATAGTCATAATAAGGGCATACTACAAGGAAAAAGAACATCCAACTAAAGTCAGGTGTCTATAGAATAAACTATCAAGATTGAGGTGTCTAAATTGTATGAATTCAAATTGTCTACATTGGACAGACACAAAGAAATATTGATATAAGAAGAAAGATGCATTTTAGGCATATTAAAGTTAAAAATCAGCTTTGGCACATTACATTTGGGACAATGAACACAAAATGGATGAGGAGCTGACAACTTCCATTTTGATCCATTGCTTTGGAAGCATTTGTATTTCATTTTCCCCAAAAAACTAATTTTAAAGTTTTCAAGTGTCATAAAAAAATAAGTTAAATTGAAGGAGACAAATTGCCAATCATTACACATGAAAGTGAAGACTTCCAAGAAATGTCCTGAGAAAGAAACTGAAGTTAGTGTGTCTGATGGTACTGGGACAATATCTAATGCAGCAATTCCTTCATAATTCAATGTATAATACTTTATGCAGGATATTTTTTATTAAAATCATCAAATAACATGAGATTATGCTATATTCAGACCTATATGCAACCTATTATTTACATGAGGACTGCATTGCTCCAAGTAAGGGGATGAAATTCTCAGAATACCATACAAAAATATTAACAATATGCCACAGATAAAATCTTATTTTCTGAGAAAATACAACATGTACAATGCAGTAGAACAATCACATCAACGTACTTAAATTGGAACACCAAGAAAGGCCTTTTCTTTCTTCACATTCTGAGAGTAGAACTGCAAGGTTCAAATATTTGAGAGAACTGATGGACTATGTAATATGGTTTCAATAAATGCTTTTTCTAACATATTCCACTGAACAAGATGATGCAAGGAAATACACTATGCATAACTGTCATCATCAGTTGTTCTGAAATATGATTCAGGCAAGATATAATTTATAAAAAACAAGTAAACCCCAGAGAACAATCAGACAACAAATGTGAGTTGCTATTCAGAAATGTAATTGGCAATTTTTTTATTTTTAACACATATAAATCAACCATCACTTACTATAATCATCCATACACACATGTTAATGAGAAAAATTAAAGCTTAAGTCTCCTCACCTCACAACTGGAAAAAAACATTAAAATAGTTGGCAACTGATTAATTAACTTACATAAACATTTTAGGGTTTAGTACTCTATATACTTTCTAAGACATTTTTTGTAGTTTTCTAAGAAAATAAACCCTAAAATATTTATTAATCACTTGTAGGACTGATATGTTGCATATCTAACAATATATCACTTAACTTAAAGTATACTATCTTAATAATATTTTATTATAAATATACATAGTACTTCATTTAGCAAAATTGTAAAAAGGAAAATAATCACATCACATCAAGTGTACTATTCATTGCTAGCTGTACACATTCCATGTCAATTTCAACACCACCATAAATTTATTTAAAAGACCAGTAACAGAATGAGAGGTATTTTAGAAGTTGCATTAAATTATTAAGTTAAAATAATAGTAATCAGCCACCTTGTAACAAACAACGAACAACTCTGTTCTTTCACAGATACATGGATAACGCCCTCCTAGAACAATTAACTGGCTGAAAAGCTCAAGACTGACTGATTGCGCTAATTCAGTTTATATTAAGTGCAACATTTTGGGGTAAATTTTGGAGATACACAGCGTAGCAATACTTTAAAGAGTCCAACATATTCAAAATATTTCAACTAACAGAAATAAAAAAATAACATTGGATTCTATTAAATAGTTATTGTCAGAAACACTTTTTAATATGAGGATTCAATATGTACACTTGGTGCACAAGAACATTTGATTTTCCTAAGACATTAATACCTTAAATTCAATTTACTCATTATCTATGATAAATACTGACTTTCAATCATGATGAGATAAAATGTTTTCTAAATTGACATACGTTCCAAAGCCAAATCCACATAATCCAAAGCACATTATACATATATCCTTCCACAGTATCCATCTGTATGGTCCTAAATCATCATGAAATGTAATTATTTCAATAAGAGGAGGAAAGATGAGAGCTAAAGTTGAACTGCTAACGGCACCAACTAAAGAAATAACAGCTCCCAAGTTTGGGATAGCAACTGCCAAGCACACTGGAAAGAAAATGAAGATTCCTATAGAGGGTTTCAAACAAGGTATTCACACTTAATAACAAATATACAAAATTAATTCAATTTCAGAGATTTCATAAATACTCACATGTAAAAGTAACCAAAAGAGTTCTCAAGACGTATTCTCCAATAACCTTGGCACGGTTAGAGTGCAAACGATGCTCAACAAGAGGCCAGATTATACCCATGGGCACATAAAACTGAAGACCATATGATAGAAAAATTGCCACTGCCATCATCAACCGTACAGATTGAGCAAGCCTAAAAAGTGAAAAAAAATTAGCATCCTAGGTTAACCAGCAATTGATCATCTATACTAACTAAAACTTCATGAATGGATTTATATATGTACAGTGACCTCAACGTAGCAGTGTCTCATCGATTTCCCAACCATTTCCTATGCAGCCTTAACGGTACTGCCTTTTCCAGGAAAAAAGGAGTTACAAGTATTGTTACCTCATCTGCTACTTTGGTGACTGTACTTTAACAGTTTGGAAAGTTAGTAGTGTTGTGGGGAGAGTGAAAAGTTCTAAATGTAAAGTGTTCAATAGTAAAACTCCGAAGATACCTTACTGATACTTATTAATATTATTTATTTTATTAGATGTCTTTTGGTGAGGTTCAGGCCATGAGGTCTGCTTTTCCACCTAACCATTACTTGGGTGAGAGAATTGGGAAGGAGAGATGTTGGATTGGGTTGCCTTATGGGAACTTATGGTACCGAACCGACAATAATCTGGAGTAGGTGAGGAAAACCCCAATTGAAAACCTCACCTAGTTCGACTGAGCAGGGTTTGAACCTACGCTTTACCGCTCAGTGGAATCATGGAAGCAATGACGCTACCTCTAGATCACCACTGTTGCATGATATTGTATTTATGAAGAAAAAAGCTGACAATGGAATAAGAATTTCTATTGAAAAAGACCCACTTTTATCTCCAAGAGATGTACTTTCCTGGGACTACACTGTTCGCAAAGATTGGGGTTCCCTCTCAGGACTTAATCAAATGCTAAGGCCACTGCTAAGTTTCACCAAAAATTCCAAACAGCTGGAGTGATTTTGATTAAGCTTTGTACATACACTTCTTTGTCACTTACAAGCAATGTAGAGTTAAATCAACTATACCCAACCCCCTTGTGAAACCAGCTGAATCAGAACCAGTTAATAATCTTTTTAAATTACTAAGTGACAGAAGCAGTAAATATTAGTATTACTATGCTTTTTGCAAAGAAAATGACAATAAATACAGCATACTCAGTAAATAATTATCCTAATTTTGTCTCCTCTGCAATACTATAGCAACTTTTTTATTGAGTTTTCCTCTTAGTATAATGACAGTGAGTTATATTAGAGTAATTTGTAGAGAGTAATTCGAGTTAGTGAATATTAGAGTAATTTTTTCTCAAAAAGAGATGGAGAACAATTTTTATCAGAGTTGCTCAAGTGGCTTTCAATATCCTATGGTCCAACAAAAATGTAACAATTTTCTCAGTAATATTTCCTCAGGTTGCTGTGGCATAATCAGTAATAGCAGAGAAAAAAAAACATACAAAAGCCATCATAAAACAGATTTAGAAATACACCTATAACAAAAAGTACTTACAAATCATTCTGTGGCAGATTCAAAGTGATGCTTCCAACTTTCACTTTCTCACCATACTTCAGGTAGCCAAAAAATCCCACAGATGTATACAGTACAGCAACAATTGCCATTCCTGTATTTAATACTCCAGTCCATCCTCCAAAATCTTGAGGACTTTTCATATTGTTTTCCAAAGGTAAGATCTACATTTTAAAAAAAAAGAAAGACAATATTTAATGTGTATTTAAGATACACGATAACAAGAAAGGAACCACAATCACTCTTCACTGGAAAAGGAAAATATGGCCTGAAGCATCTGAATTTAAGTCATAATCACCAGTATATCTAGTAGACTGAGTCAAAATTGAGGAAGATTCAAGTACTTTGCTCTTCTTTCAATTTATGTTTCTAGGCATCATTTGAAAGTGGGACACAAATTTTTATAGCATTTTGAGAATATTCACTATTCAGAGGTCGCATTACTCGAAAATATGAAAGCTTAAATCACAATATTATATATATTTATGTATTTCTATTCTAGATTAATACAATAAACACATAGATTCTAGAATTTCATTCACTTATTGAAACATACGAACCATTTTTTGCAATGACAGTGTTGAATGTTCCAATTTTCCAACTTCAATCCTATTTTAGAAACTTTAATACAAACCCTCATTTTAATTAATAGTTCTAAATCATAAACCATACATCAGGGTATAAAAATTGATAGTACCAAATAAAAATTCATAGTATCAAAGTTTAATATGAATGAAATAAATATAATTTATTCATTTTTCTCACAAATGTGGTCCCACTTTGAAATGGTGCCTAAGATATGAATTAAAAGAAGGGCAAAATACTAACTCCGTCTAATGTTCTGTCATGTGAAAGTTGGATGATCTGATGGGCAATTACAAAGAATAGCCCACACATCGCTATATTGCTGAGGCACCATTATGAGAGTTATATTTAGTATGGTAAGAGGGGAAGCGCCAGTACCTCCCCGATGATTGTGCACAAATTAGTAAGCTTCATCACAAGGAAAGCAGATTATGGAGGTTTATCAGATGACAAATTAACTTTCTATCTGAACATGTCATTAATGTCAAAGCAACAATATACCAAGTAAATTATATTTTCTCACAATTAGCAAATACTTTTGAATAGGGTTTACAATTTAATGCAGTCTAATATAAAATCTCTTTACTAAATAAATAAAAAATGCATAGGTGGATGTGTGGAAAAAAGGGTTGCCATGTATTATAATACTCCTGTGAGGAGAAGACAGTAAATGAAGAACAAATGTAAAAAATTATAGAAAATACTGAACATGAATTTGGGGAGGAATGATGCATTTAAATTGAAATAGCTAGATGTAAACCAATGAGTTTCATCAAAAATTAGTATGCAGGAGGAGCAACTGTTCAATATCACATGGAACATTTCAACATTCGAGGTTCTTTTAGAGCTCCTAAAATTGTAAATCTCACTGATTTATAACAGTAATGAAAAACCTAACTTACCACTCCTATACCTTCAAATGCATATATCACAGTTCCAAAAAATAATGGCAATTGTTTCCAAGGAGCAAACTTCCTGACAGTTGATGTTTTAGGAAGACCTTGAAGCATATAAAAGAAAGTAATTCCAAGTCCAACAACAGTGACGACAGCAGCAAATAATGAGACAGGGGTTAAATATTTGAGATTTTTAACCCAATTCAGAAGAATCATGGGTACCAACAGCATGAGTAAATAATGGTGTGTATCCAAATGGAAGTCACTATAGTGAGACAGCACCTGAAACACACATAATATTTAATAAACGAGAAAATCATAAAAATATACATAAAAAATTAGAAATGAACTTCACCTCTTTCAAATTTAGTGCAACAAATACAAAGTATACACAACAAAACCCCAACTGCGTGATACACAAGAAAACATTGACCACGATTTTGGCAGGTCTTGAATACTTCTGAATAAATGAAGGTCCTGTAAGACAGCTTGATTCCACAACTTCTGAGAATCCCAAAGATGGAACTTTTCTTCTTCGGCATAACTCATGGGAACATTTGACCTAGAAGAAACAAGATTTATTAGGACTTCTAAAATAATTATTTCCTTATAAATATTTCAACAGGCATCTTTTGATTTGAAGAAAGAAATATTAAGCAAATAAGGATGGACATATTGATATCTTAATTCATTACATCTTGTATTCTGCCACATTAACAGGAAATGACTGATCCCTTTTCTTACATGAATTCCTTCAAATTCTGTTAGGTTTCATAACTTCATTGAATAAACATTGGTGAAACAAAAGATTTTACTGAGCTCTAAAACGGGTCTCCAAACTACTGCCTGCGGGCCAGGTCCAACCCACGAAGAGTTTTTGTCTCGTCTGCAGCTAGACTTAAGACTATCTGATGAGCTTTTATTTTCTTTGTGTGATATTGTGACCAATGGCCAACGCAAAGTGAACAGATAATGTTGGTCAAAATCAACTTCACACATCATGAATCTACCCATGAAAATCAAAGAATGGCACATAAAAGAAATCTTGACCAATTATATATCATCCTAACTTGTATTGACTCGTAAGGTTTGTAAATAAATAAATTTTTTCAAATGCAAATTCAATCTATTTTAAGACATTTGTTTTGTTACTTAACTTTTATTAAACATTAAAAGCATGGTAGTTGAATTTGCCTATATAAGAATGTTGTAAAGGTAGTTAATGTTGAAATAACTGTAGATGTCCCGCCTATGTATAAATATTTTTCAGTTTGGTCCTCAAGTTAAAAAGTTTGGAAACCCCTGTTCTAAAATATGATGCCCAAAGGTTGGTTTCACAAAAAGTCAAGTCTCATAATTTTTATCCAAAAAGTTTACCTGCAATCATAGTTACTAAAGGAGTAAAAAAGCTTTTTATCTCAACATATCTTCACAAATAACTTGTTATTATTTGAGGTATTATACAACTCTGCAGAAAATATTATTTCCTAGATAACCTGAGAACAAAATTCTACTTCAACATTGAATTTGAGAATTGTTGAGCATCCTCGAGTAAAAAAATATCCTGATTATTATCCTGAAGTTAATTACATCATGTGTTTTCTAACATATTATTTCTTGGAAAAATTGGTCATGAAGTTCAACCTTCATTAAATATTCCACTTTCCAACTTTTTTTTTTTTTTCAATGGGTCTTTAGGGCTTGCCAACACCTGGGTCATTAGAGCCCTAACTTGTTATATTCTTGAAACATCTCTTACACTCTCTATATAATATTAAAAGAATGAGAGAGTGGTCTTAAATTTTGGAATGAACAAATTTATGAACAAGGGAATCTAAAAGTCTTACTTACTCTAGGATTGCGTTCTTGAAAATAATTAAGGAGAACTTTCTACATGAGAAAAATGGAAGGAGGAAAAAACCTATAAACTAATGGTGCAAAACCATTACACATACTTTCTCATATATTTCTCTGTCTGCAGCATAGAGTGAGAAAAAATTATAAAGTGAAAAGGTCATTTCTGGTGTGGTCCTCTATATTTTGGTCGTCTTCCAGTGCTCTATTCATGCTCAAAGTTGCTCGATGAACTTATTACTGTCTTTTATTTGAAATTTCAAAGTAAAATAAATATTCAGAATATTATTTCAAACCATATAGCGACATGTCAGCCTTATATATATCATAGAAGTTTATGTAAATGTAATTTCATTGTAGACAGACATTGTATTTTCATTTCTGCAGTGCGTTTGGTGTCCTCCTATGTATTTTATCATTTTCATATCTTTCATTTCAGTTTATGTAAAGTGTATTCTATGTCTGCTTGGTTCATTTACACTGCTAAATATTATTCAAACTTCTTGAAACAGTAAACTAATGTGTAATTGTAGCAGACTGAAATTATTTTACTGCATCTATACCAAACTTTCAAGCAAAATACCGCTAATGCGGATGTAATGCATACTAATTGTTCTTTACATAGAGAAAACTTAAGAAACCACTGGAGCCATTTTTGAAAAACATTCGAAAGAGTACTTTGACCGCAATAGCACGTGCATCAACAACAAGTAAATTATATTGTAAATATGAAATGTGAATTAAAGTGATTCATCCTTTTACTGAGAATTGCTGCTCACAGACAGATGGATGGACATTATGCCAAAAACCACTTTTACAGAATCAGGGATCGCCAAAACGGATATTTCTGTCAAAATCTCGCTTTTGAATTTTTTCATCATTACAATACTTTCTATACACTACGTATATGAGAAAGTACAAAATAATATTTTCACTTTGTATATGGGGCATAATAGAGATTGCAGGCAAATCATTACATTCATATATTTCTTCTGTGGACCCTACACATGGAGAAGATTATGTGATAACTTTTGGTCAGGTGAAAAGGTTCCGGGGTTTAGACCTGGGTGGAAATGGTGTACAGTTGTGGTAGGTGAACGGGTGATGTATTGGTTAACACTCCTGTGATTATTGCAGGGCTCCCGGGTTCGTTTCCCAGCTTGTCACCATTTTCCCATGACCGAAAGTTATCAAATCAATAGGTTGACTGATATAGTTCTCTGATCAGTTTGATGTCAGTATCCATGTTTCCTCATAGAATTTTTCTACAAATACTCACCAACATGTGCATGCAGTGGGTACAAATAACTCCCATCAGAAGAGTTCCCAGAGTTCCAACAACTAGACCAGCATTGCGAAAAGCATCAGGCATTGCCAGAATTCCAGCTCCAATATTTCCTTTAAGTAAATGGATCATAGTGTCCAAATTCCTGCAAGAAACGTATCAATAAATAAGAAAAAAAATTGAATCTTTTATAGCAATTTAATGATATAATTCTTTCTAGAATAAGAGTATAATTTCTATCAAATGACAATAAATCAATTTTTTCTCTTTGTTGGGTCCACATTTTAAGTATACGTTTATTGCATTTCACCCTTGTGTCATAGAGCCTGTTCATTTTTCTCACGTTCACACTCTTTGATTCAATTAATACATGAAATTTATGAATAAAGAGTAAAATATTTATTCCCTTTGAATAAATGAGAATTCTTCAAAATCATCAGACATTACATTACTTTACAGATTATTTCCAAATATTTTTAACTATATTAAAATAAATCCACCTGTTTTGAAAATTAGAACAAAGAATACTTATTTCCAATCAAATATAATTTAAAGTAGTAAAACCATAAATAAAGTACCTTCACCACTAATACTTAAACCTGACATAAGTTTAATTTGAAGTATGAAACTTACATACCACTTACACATTAATTAAATTATAGTAATAACTTACGAGGTGGGGTGCCGAAGATCGCGATCCAGTATGGGATCATAATTATTCCCACCACCAACTCCATCACTTTCAGGTTTGATTTCCGATTTAGCATCCACAGCAAGAGAGGAGTCCAAGGGACCTCCCGGTAAATGGAGAACTACATTATCAGGTGATGCTCGCACGTCAGGTCTAGGAAGAGTGCGTTTATCGTAGGAATCATTGAGAGGTTCAGAATTTAGTAGTAAGGGCTGGCGTTCTTCTTTTCTCATCTGAAGAAAAAAATATACAGTAGAATAAGTGTTCGATAGAATAAAAGCACAGAGTAATATGTGTTTTGGTCATCACGACTAACATCTGTGGCAATACAAAAATGAAGGAAGTAAATTAAATCTTAAGATTAAGTTTCTTAGTTAACCATAGGATTAACTAAGATTAGACCAAAATAATAAATGAAGCAGTAGTATTTGAACCCTGTACATACACTCAATGCTATGTGATGATGATCATCTGCATTAATGAACTAAGATGAATCCTAGTATCCCTAATTCCTGTACTTCCCGATCTTCGTCCAACTTCAAAACCCATTTAGTCATTGCATTCTTCAAGTTAAGTGAAGATTTCCTCTTTCTGTTCAGTCAATAATACAGACATTTCTAAGAATATTATTAATTTGACCACTTCCAAGATTAAAAAAAATACTTTAGTCACATAATTAATAAGTACAAAATAATATTCGAGTATCTCTCAGTCAGTTGATTGTAAATAGCGGAGTTAACAAAATTGCACATATTACTGATGGACATAATTAATGAACTATATGAAACTATTAATCACATTCCGTTCAAATTTCTCAATTAATATAATGAAACTAGGTTTTAATTTATTTCAAATAACTTCCTCAATAAAAGAATTAACCGTAACTACAAAGCAAACAAAAAGTACTCTTTTACAAACTAAATAACTACTTTATACTCATGTCAAGATATCGTGTCTCCAATGTATATATCATGTTTTTATTTTTAGTGATCCTCGAACGCTTCCCCTACTCAAATACAGATTGAATAAAAAGCGATTTCGTATAGCTTGAGAAGAACCAAAAGCAGCAGCACTTTTCCGCAAGTGTTGACTTGAGAGTGTTTCAATGCTCGGAACAATAACTTCATATCACGTTCTGTGATAAAATCACCACAATTCTGTTCCAGCTTGACTTGAGCATTCTTCGATGTTGGTAGTTTTGAAATCATTTCAAATTTCATCAGGTTTATCCATTATCAGGGCACCATGATGAGTTCTTGGGTTTACCACAAACAAACGACAAGTAAAGATACCATAGATACAATTGCGTACGAATAAAACTTCAATTATTCAATTATCTCCTTAATGATTCTCTCCTAGTTTTTCATCAGGAGTTAGATAATAATTTAGTCCAGTCAAATAAGACAAAAAAGGGTGATCGAGGAAAAAAATCTGGGAGCATTGAAACTTTGCGTGATTATTCGATAGTGCGTACTGTTCGACATACTAAACATCCTGGTGGGAGGATGGTGAAGGGTTTGAGGGGGAGGGGTTAAGGAACATTTTTATGATTTTTTAAAATATCACCTAAACTGCTTGTGCTACCAATTTTTTTTTCAAATAAAAAAATTATAGTAGACAAAGTTCTCAATAAAAATTCGCTATTCATTTTCTTTGTAGTACCAATACTTTGAAAGTTATAGGCATCAAAAGTTTTTGAATTTACGCAGATTTGGGTTTTAGTGTGTTTTTCTTTCATCGCAATTGTTATTTCAAATGCACCTACTATGTATATATGTATACTAATATATACATATGTATATATGTACCACCTTTTTGCTATGTACAAACTCACATTTGCACATACATATAACAGGTGGTATAGCATATATTAAGTGCCTTTCATGCGCATAGATGCCATCTCCCCACCCTTCCAGGAAACATTGGTAGGTAATAATAGTAGGTAGAAATATGATCAAAACTAGTCTCATTCTAAACTAGTATTTTTGGGATTTGAGAACCTCAACAGTGACCATTCCTCAACATTCCAAAAATTTTCTTTGGTGAAACTATTATTGTTAGATGACTGATGGCAGGTTAAGTTCATCTTGTGGTTACAAATATATTTACTACAATGAATGGAATCTGTTATATTTGAAGGAATGCTGGGCTTACTTAATGTCAGCATTGCATGTAAAGATGGAAATGAATATTGCATTAGAGGTCATTTATGTTTATGCTTCATGTCAAAGACATTATATCAGCCCGTACTCTATTGTGTAGGCTGTACATAAATTTTTTTTGTGGTAACATATATATTGATGAGATTCGGGAAAAGCAGAAATAAAACCTGGTGAACAAAGTGAGATAGTCTATGCAGTGCGCAGTAAAGAAATTAAACACAGTTTCAGATTGTGCTACAAGGGGGGATGACAAATGGGGTGAAGGTGGATCATTAATATCAATGATTTGTTAGTAAGTGTTGCGATTTACCATGATAAGTGCCACAAAAAGTTTTTTTCAACCGAAGGCTCAACAAATGGAAAAAAAGGACAGATGATGATCATGATTTGGCTACAGAGAATCTTAGATGCCAGTATCTGCCATCCTTGAAGCTGAATTCCTTGGATGAGTTGATGGATGTACTAAATGAAAACTTTTTAAATATTTTCTGTGGCTTGTTATTTTATGAGTAAAAAGTGAGTGGTGGGTTGCCACAGACCTTGTAGACAGAGTGGGCGAAGGGAGAGGCCACCCTCTTCACCAGTCACAAGAGCAGTGTGTTGTATACAATCATTTTTACTGTGAGAACCTATTATATACTATACGCACCTGCAATAGATGAGTTTGAAACAATGATTCCTACGAAGAGAAAAAATTACAATAACAAACACAACTTCATGTAAATTCGAAAACTTGCCATCGTAATCGGTATTCCAAACGCACCTACATAATATAAATATAATATATCTCACAGACATATGTGTATATATACATAGGTTGTATAGTATACATATAGTTTTCTTCAAGATTCTGTGCGATATCTTAGTTTTATGAATAATGTAATATGAGTTACATAAATATAATTTCATTGCTGGCACACGTTCATGCAATTTTGTATATGTAGTGGGAATTTCTTCTGTCAATTTTATCAGTATTATATCTTTCAAGTTAGTTTTCTAAAGCTGCATTCTACCTCTGATTGATACACTTACAATGTTACATAGTTTTAAAGTCTCATGAAACAGTGAATAAATGAGATAGTGTGGCTGAGAGTTATTAGTTTCCTATGTATATATCAAACTTTCAAGCACAATACCGCTTATGCAGATGTAATACATACTAATTACATTTTTCGAACAAATATTGTAAAGAACAACAATTGGACCAGTTTTTTGGGAATTTTCGAAAATGTAATGCAATCTTTATTTGAAATGCCCTTTCAATTGAAATAAAAGAATTAAAGCGCACGCGTAGACAACACGCAGGTACTACGTAATTACGAAATATGAACGAAATTGACCCATTCGTTCAGCCAGAATCGGTGCGCACAGACGGAGAGGCGGACGGACGTCGCGCCAAAAACAACTTTTCGGAATCACAGACACCCACTCAAACCGGATATTGCCGTCAAAATCTGTCGATTACGATACTTTCTCTACACTACGTATATGATGAACTATACACATATAATTAGTATAATTACTTTCGAAGTAAAACTCAGAAAACATGCGAAAATTTCTATTCAGTAGGGGCGACAAAATAGCTTGCGTCAGCCCTTTTCACGATGAGCGGATGCGTCTGGAACACTGATATTTTCTTTCTTCTGTGAGTCGTTTTCGTATACGGTTCGGCACATGGTAAACAACTGTTTTGAACGTTTACATTAGATCGATTCGAAATAAATTCTCCGCAGCGAAATGAAGAGCCAGAAAGAAAATTCCGTCTTCAATCATCCGCCAACGCGTTTTCTTTTTCTTTTCGAGTTTGGCTGGGATTTCTAATCATACGACTCTCATTTAGGTTTTGGGTCATACAAACAATATACCGGTTGATCTCTATTAGTGACACAGTTTGTAAAATCATGATCTAGGTCACCCATATTGATTAGTTTAGAAGAAAGCCATTTTTTGTGCTCTGAGGTCAACATTATGTGATTGGGGGTTGTCGATATAGTTTGTTATCCGAAAGAGTGGGAAAATGTTCGCAATTAAAGGCGATTCGGCCGTTGGTTCCTGATCAACATCTTTTTGGCAGTTAATCTACACTACAACTCGAATCTGAAGAATTGTTCACAGTATGTAATGTAATTCTTGCTCATCTGGTCATACAGACAATATTTCTCACTAACGAAAAACATCTTAACAAAAGCTTTTAGATTGAAGCAATTTTCCTTGAGCCGATATTCCCAAATGCGGTGGAAAAAGATCAGAAATGAAAATTAACTTAAGAGAAAGGAACCTCTGCTGAAAATTCTTGGTAGAAACAAATTTGTTACGAAAAAAATAAAAATACTGCACGCCCCAAAGGTCTAAATATAATGCATCATTTTATGAATAACATTAATTCATATGTACTACCTATATTAGAGATGGCTAATCTTATTTTGTTACTGAGATTACACTAAGAGGACGAGAAAGTTGGTGCTAAGCTCAATGTCATACAAATGTCATTTCTATTTCAAAACCCGTATTTTGTTTAAGTCGTACTAAAACTTTTCCTTTACTTTACAATTCAATAGCCCCCGTATCTTTAGGGAATGCCAGATTAGATATAGAACGTTAATACTATCAGGAATTAAGAGGCGTATCATAGGCGTTCCTACGCAAGAATAATCAGTTGAATGCAGAGCTAAATCTTTAATTCTTATGTATTGCAATGCTTTTAATCCGCATTTAACCATTAATTGCGCAGAAGTGTAGAAGGTCTCGAGGAAGGAAAATTTCGTGATTATTAAAAAAACACCATAATTCGCAAGCAGATAGAATCTCTGTTGTCGATACAGAAGATATCGGACAAACAGCAATAGGAGAGAAAAAACTCAATGCAACGAAAGTTCGTAAAGAATACAAAGAAAAGACCATTAATCTCAGGCTCGTACAAGTTTTGACCTTAGAGCTTTCACGAAAATATAAAAAAATGACAGATAATGACAGGGAAACAATGAACTCGAGAAGATATGCTCTAAATTAGATATACTCTGAAAGAGGAATTTGATAAATGCGGAATCTAAGATTCTTAAAAATATAAATAACACTTTCGTGCTTTAAATAACACCTATAAATATAAATAACACTTTCGTGTATTAATATTTTATGAATAGTAATGACCTTAAAAAGTCTTTAGAAAAATTATGTGGATCCACATTTCTGAAGTAAGGCAAATTTGAATACAAGAGACAGACAGGAAAAGAGATTGAATACTTCTGAGTAATCAACTCTTGTGAAAGTAGTGCTGAAGTAGGAAATTCTCAAAAACGGAGCATGCTATTGTTTCAAGTAAAACAAAAAACGATAGATTATCAAAGTCAAAAGACGCGCTTTGTCCAAAAGGTAATGGAGAACATGTTACCTGTCGTGTTTTAGAGAGAACTTGAATTTTGAATGATGGAAGCCTAGGGACTGGGGGAAGAATTCGATAGAACAGAAATAACGATTCTGATGTTAATCAACTTTTTATGGCGAAATTTCATATCTTCTTTCTTGTTGGGGAGAGTAACTACAATGTAATTCAATAAGATTTCGAATCACATTCGAACTTTAATTAGGCCCCCACACGTTTGATCCAATGTATGAATCTAAGTTATTAATAAGAATAACGTTCATGACAAACAAATCCTAGCAAAACGATGAAACATGCAATGTCCGTCAGAGAGGGAAAACAACTGAGATGAAATAATGACACATTCCGGTCAATACAAAACGAGCAAGGTTCCTTACAGATACCTACAGATAAATAATATTTTAGGTAGTGTTATCAAAGCGTTGGACACTTTTTTTCGCGACGTAAATGTAGAATCGTAAAAAATCTATCTCCGCTCACAAATGAATAATATATTACTCTTTTGACTATTAGGTCGGCGAGCTATCTAATGAGACTTATTTTGACATTTTTCAGCCATTTTTTACCTTAACTCCGTATAAAAACCCGTGTGTAAAACCAATGCACATGCTTTCTCATACACTTTTAAGACTTACCTATAATGTACAAAAACTAACTTTACAAAGAGAAAGCAACCATTTTCATGCATTCTATACTGATGATGACAACAGCAGTTTTATCTTCTGCGTACAAAATAAAAGGAAAGTGATTGCTGGAAAATGGCTATTGTTTGGTACCGTGTTTCCAGAAATTTTGCGCAGAATCCAAAATAAAACTTAATTTGTTGTCTTTTACATGCACGATAAAAAACAGTTTGCATTAAGAAATATCCAATAGGCGAATCATTCTGACCGTGAAGGGTAAGTATGTTAGTGTGAGCGAAAGGTCATGTGGCAGAGAGCATGTCTGGGTCAAGACGTTTGGGAACGAAGAAGGGGCGACAGTGAGGGAGGTAGCCAGCCGCCATCCGATGTTTTATAGGCTATAGATTTCTAAAGCTGATACCTCCCTCGGCTTGGTACATCTGCACGATTAAATAGTTTTGAACTCTCTTGATATAGCGCATAAATGAGATCCACGCGGTAAATAAATGAGGTAATAATTCGGCTGAGGTGTTATTTTCCTACTTCTATACCAAACTTATAAGAAAAACATTTTGAGCCACTTGTGATACAAAGGGTACACAATATGAATATAAAAAAATAAATATTTCAGACCTCGTGCAGCAACAACAAACATATGCTACGCTAAATACTGAATATGAATGATATTGACTCATCTGTTTAGCTAGTATCAGTGCGCACAGATGGACAGACAGACGGACGTCGTATTTTAAAAAAAACTCGCCGTATTAGGAACACTGAAAACGAGTAATTCCTACAAAATCTCGCGACTTTTTTTCTAGGTTACAATACTGCCTCTAGACCACGTATACAAGAAAGTAAAAAAGATTGTTCACAATCTACATCCATTTTACTGGTAAACGATAAATTTAAATGAGATTAAAATACATAATTAGGGCTTAAATTACATTTCAACAGTTAAAAATTAGGAACGTTACAGAATACAGTTTGAATTGTTAAAATTTCTAAGGACCATACTCAGATTCCATATGCATTCAGATTCATATGCGCTAAACTGAGATTTCGAGGATTCTCACGTATCGGCTTATTTCACTGGATAAGCACTTCAGATACGAGTCAACCCCCCTATTCCACACATAAAATATAAAAAGAAAGAGGATGAGGCAATTAGATTTGTCACTCGATTTGAGGAAACGTAGGCCAGGAAAATCTTCCAGAAAAATGTTGCATAATTTGTAACAAGTGTAGGTGTGCGTGACTGCAAATATTCGTGAACGAAATTTATATTAAAGAATCCAATATCAACGTACAATTCGAGAAAGGACAGTTTCTATTTCACCTCTATTCTTACCTTAAATAACACGCAATAACACTTAATGCTTTCTCAGACTACGGTTCACAAGATCCATACCGTTGCACATCACTTAAGATATTTTGATTATTACATTAGTTTTAAAATTTATAAAATTGTATTTGGCAAAGTTCTATCCAATTGTCATATCTAACAGTTTATAACTCACAAGAAACACAAAAATCTAATGTCAACACAGAAAAAATTGATTAATTCGTCACAAATCGGGTAAAGCACTAAAACAAAAACATGCAGGTTCCCGAACAGCGATACATGGGAAAAAGACGAGGTACAAAATTGAGCTTCGACCTTGATTACTCACTGTAAACTAATATACTGGAGGCAAAGCAATGAATCTTCAGAGCAAAGCTGTTTTCTAGATCGGTGGTCTGTTCAGTAATTTTACCATTGCAAGATAGAGAGGCAGGGAACTGTTGTCACCGTTCACGCGAAGGCGATGAGTTTCTCTGTCTTTTGATAGACATGAGGTGACCCCCCGACCTGCTTCCCACGCTCGTGTCTGCATACATTAGAATTTGGGTTTTACAATAATGATAATAAAAAATTCGACCCTATCAAAGTATGAAAATGGTTAAAAGATAAAATGCCAAATGTCCTGTAAATCAAAGAATTTATTAGTGAAAAGTATATTTGATATATTAAATATTATTAACAAGTGCGAATTAATTGACTAAACCTAATTGTAAAAAAAGCAGTTGTCAACAGCGCATGACCACATGGGGGATAGTAAACTAAGTTACTCTCCGGAAACAAGCAAGGGTTCATCCCATCAATTCCGATCAAGGGCCCATGGGCAAATGGTGGGTTTAATACCTATAAAAGAAATTATTTAATAAATACGTTGTTATCCACTTATGATTCCAAAAATGAATCGTAGGTAATATGTGCATTCATTTAACTTCATTTCATTTATTTGATCACAGCTACAATGACCAACTTGTCTGAGAACAGTGTCTTTACAAGGCACTTACGTATGTAATTCCTCCTTTGTTTATTTTATCTTAACCACTCG
The DNA here is from genome assembly GCA_002313205.1 of Laupala kohalensis. Taxonomy (NCBI): domain Eukaryota; kingdom Metazoa; phylum Arthropoda; class Insecta; order Orthoptera; family Trigonidiidae; genus Laupala; species Laupala kohalensis. The sequence continues at coordinate 50,541 of NNCF01128814.1, read as the reverse complement.
TTTTACCAGTTTTCCCATTCCTGCCACGGGGAGCAGACGCTAAATCTACTATCCGCTTTGTCTTGTCCCTCTTCCTTTGTCGTTTGTCTTTCGTAGATAATATGTGCAGTAAAAACTCGAGATTAAAAATAGTAAAAGTATAAAATGAATTCCTGTCTATGGAAAATTCGTCACTACCCGGACGAAAAATCAGGCCAGGATGGGGCTACAGAAATCTTGTTCACAACCGTGCCAAGTTTGTGTACATCTAGAAGTAAACTATTATAAATAAAAAGGATAAAAAACAAAATGCATGAAAAAAGGATACATACACTTTTCACTGACAAATTCTTTGATTTACAGGACAATTGGTATTTTATCTTTCAAAAATTTTCTTACTTTGATAGGGTAGAACCTATTATTTCATTAATTATTATTGTTATTATTATTGTAAAATCCAAATATTAATTTATTAATGAACGTAACAAAAAGGGGGAGATGAATTAAAAACTACGAATAAATACTTTTTGAGGCGTATTATCCGAATACGACATATGCTGTTAAAAATTATAAAATAAACAAATAAAATATGCAATACGTCGCTTGATAATTGCAATGTAAAACGCAATGTAAAATACGCATTGTACACAGAAGATAAATCTAAAAACTAGAAAATGCTGTATACAATTTTTCTTCACAAAAGTAATGGACATAACATTATAAATGCAAAAATGATTATTTGTCTTAATTGGTCATGTCGCGCCTTGAAGTATTCCACTGTGCGGCGACGACGACGACGACAGCGGTGGTTCGTCACGCGCCAAAGGGGTTAGAGCATCCGTGCGGAACCACCGTTTTTAACTACTGAGCAGTAACCCAGCGAAGAGATGTGTCGTCCACGAGCACGCTCTGGGTCAAGTCAACCGCTACACAACGCAAAAAAGGGAAGAATGAAGTCTCACTTATAACGTCGGTATTCTGTACGCTACAAAGTCTGATGAGGACTTACAGAACACAGTGAATATAAAGATCCTTGAGATATCGTTCAAAATTCCTAACATTAGTCGAAAGACAACGGGATTCTCATGTCATAACTTCAAACAAAAATTACAGATCTATAAAAAAGAACTATTTATAAAATATTCTCTTCTACTTATTAGTGCTGAATAAAAAAATGTGAACGAAACAACTGTACAGACATTTTGTTCGCCGTCAACAATTTGGCACATTTGGAGAATAGACTTACAATAAATTGGATGAGTATATACTTTTAATATTTAATAGATTGATTAATTTCAACTTAAATCTATTCTTTTTATAATTTTCAGCAGGTTTTAATCCCCAAAGATAGTTCCCAATGCAACAAGTTCTAGCTCTGTTTTCATTCCCGTTTAGACCTTACAATCTTAAATTTTCTCATCCAAAATCATCTTAGATGGATTCCAGTAGCCTTGACATAATTTCAATTATTCTAATGTCATGACGGAACCTATCACTTATTTTTCCCAAATTCTTGAGGAAGAAGTTAAAATGTGATAAAAGGAGATTCATTTCAGAGACACTCTGGAACACATGGTAATTAAAAGATCTTTCTAAAGCCTCCACAATTTTTTTTCCTAGCTGTTATTTTCTTTTGATCGAGCCTTCCTTCAAATTCAGAATCGCGAAAAGCTTTCCTAATATCAGGTCCATTATAAAATGCCCTATTTTAATTTTGATGTCACATCACATAGATGAGAAAAACGTTCGAGTACTTGAATTCTTCTCCATTTTTATCCATGAAATTCGCGAAATTATTTGACATTTTAATATACAAGGGACGTATACGTAACTTCTGAGGATCAACTAGGGGGACATAGAAAAAACTTGAGTTTTCATTTTGTCAAATGATATGTATTAATTGAAAGCACAATTAAAACACATTTTCTCATCGATAGGAGAAAACAAAGGGATTACACTCCTTCCAATATTTCAGTTCTGTAGTCTTACAAACCGGTTAAGTGAAAACAGAAAAATTATTCCACGATAACAATATAAAAGGGCCTAGTGATATGAAAATGTGACGTGTCAGATGATGTAGTTCAGGAAAAATAGACGTTCCACAAAGCAAACATTCGCATAAAGAAGAAATTTGGTGTACATCTTAAGGTCATCATTTCAAATGAAATATCAGAAGTCCTCATCGATCCCACTTATGCTAAAACTTTTATTCAAGGTCAAAGGTCACGAACTGTTTTTGGGAAACACCTCTTCAGCGACTCGTTTTATGGTAAAATAGCTATTATGTATTTTATAGATTATAAAATTGCCTACAAAAAAGTTTTTTGTGTTCTAATTTCGGTGTATACTTATAGTACTTGTATAGTAAGTACCAAAAAGACTTTGTTTTGCAATTAATTATTAAGTTTTACAATTTGCATTTAGTCTTTATCGTTTCTACGCTACTCAAACCAGTCTCTAGAGGTGAAAGGGTAAGCGAGTTCTCGTTCTTGGGCAAACTGCCTTCTAATAAGCACGAACCATGGATCACTCGAGATATAAAAACTTGATTAAACCTAATTTTTTAAGACAATCGAGATAATTTTTAAGCGGTAACAAACTGATTTTCATAGACTAAAAACAAACATAAATCCTATGCTATTAAGCGTGTAATAATTAACGTACATTTGTGTCGATTTTTTTCGAAAAATGCTCCAACGATTTGGATAGAACTCACAGAATATATGTATTTGGGGATACAAATACGATCTAACACGGTTTCCTTTAGGATCGATTTAGTGCTTCTCTAAATATTAGTATATTCGTACACAATGGATTTCAAACTTTTAATTGTCTACATTGCTAACAGCTAAGTAGTTAATATTTCAGTTGAGTTTTCATGTAAGTCCACAGGAGTTTCTATCATCATGAAATTAGTGGTATAATTTTAGCCTACATACGAAAAAGTTTAATTTAAATTTGAATGCTAACGACAATAAGTTTAATTAAACTAAAACATATATGCAATTATGTATTACAATAATGTAATAAGGTCCACAGTTCGAATCGTGGTACTACATTGTTCCCGTTTTAAACATTTTTTATGATTAATTAAACACCAAGCTTCCAATTTGTTTTCAATCATTGCCATCCACATTTCTAGCTCGGTCATCCTGATACTGATCAAGCTGCTTGTTCTGATCAAGTTTCAGTAGCTAAGCATATAACTGCTTTATCAACAGTTGACGAAAGCTATCAAAGTGAAATGAGCTGTTGAGAACCTAACTCGAAGTACAAAGCAAGAGGAAAGATAGCTTTATTATGATAATATTGTTTATATACATATTTCCGCCAACTGAAACTTCGTTAAATTTTCCACTCACTGATAACTCCAACCACAACAGATATCATTAACGCAACACAATTTTGTTTGTCCTCGAATAGAAATGAACTCTCCAATTCGATGGGGATAAATAATTTCAGCGCTGTCCGATCTGACTCAGCAATGGAATTTAAGTAATTATAGTTAAATGAAAATGCATGAAAGTCACTCATCGAATCAATATTCTTCAACTGATTTGAGCGGTTTACCATTGATAGACGTGATTTCCCTACATTTCTACCCTAATATAATGACACAAAAATTTTGTCATTTTGTTTTATATCTGCAGAATTGAATATAGTATTAACAACTAACGGGGGAAAATCTTAGAGATAAGAACGAGGAATGAAACTTATCTAGATATGGACAAGGCAGAAAGATAATAAACATATCTCAAATTACTGAAAATGATACTAACATAAAAATAAATACTTGCAAATAACTCAAGACACGAAACAGAAAAGTGATAAATTGACCTCTCTATTCAGGGAAGAAAACTAAACATAAACGGAAAAAACTCATATCAAACCTTTGTAGAAACATAGACGCAAGTGCTAATTCATGAATTGTTAGTAACGCGCATTTTAAGATCCTGTTACTGATACAGTGATACATTAAATGATTTAATGATACATTTAGGTCATTGTTGGTCCGCATACAAAAACTGTTCAAAAATATCGCTTTGTAGCACAAGGGAAGTGGATCATGAGAGGCAATGCTACAAAGAAATAAACGCCATCATACGCAAAAGGGAAGAGGTATAATTTTGTTTCTCCAGATAGGGTTGGGATTTGGATATACTCGTATTATGGTATGACTGATTCATTTTCGGAAAAAAATTGAACTTGCGTCATTGTTTCTCCAAAGGTCCTAGATATATTATATAATCGCTTTTAACGTATCGTGAGATACCAGAGATGTTCAATTATTGGGTAAAATTCTTAGGATATTTAATAAATCTTGGGGAAGAAGATAAAAAATAGGCCGTATTGAAATGATTTAGTAAATAAAGTTATCATTTTCTTCTTTATTAAAAGGGAAAGTTTTTTCCTCGTAAACGCATTGCGTCATGAGGTTTCATTCCACATTTTCCAGGATTTATAGATACTTTTTAAAATTTCCAGATACACTCTGATTCAATAATTCAAGGATGTAATATTAATTAGACTTAAATTACGACCTTTAAAACCCAACTCAATCCCACTGGATAGCTGATGTGGTCAATGCGATCAAACTTTCGTTCCATTCTAGCTTTCGAAAGTAGTATTAGATATCGCGAGTTATAACGTAAATTTTACTCATATGATGATTATTTAAGAAACCCAAAATATTACTAATTGAAAACATTTTGAATAAGGATAAAAACACTATTCACGTCATTCTTTAACAAATATAACACTTTTACTACACACTTCACATGTCTTAGGTATTCATAAAACCTGCCATATCTATTCATACGGACTCAGAGATATACAAAAATATATTTTAATATATCCATCGTTTGGGATAGACGTTTATATAATAGTCGAATGCAAAAACATTCCATAAGAACGGACGACCGCCGGTTCATTTCCAAATAGATAAAACAGATCTTTGAATTGAACTACAAATATAAGTGTCGCTTTACAGCATTTCTGCGACCTTTTTTATTAGATACGCAAGAAGGTTCGTAAACTTTCAAAAATATGTAGTTACAAAAAATAAACTAAACAATACCCCAACAGAGGCGATTAAGAAGCATTAATGCGTGGTCAGAAAGAATAGGCTTTTTGAAGCCTAAGTTTAAATTACGAATCACTAGGCGTTGAATTTAATCTGAACGAAGTTAATACTTACCGCGGTAACCTTGAAAAAAAGTTCTCGACACTAAAAAATCGTGGGTTGACATGGGTAAACGAGTGTCAACATATGGAGATAATGTTTTGAATTGGAATTCATGATTGTCCAAGAGAACGAATTGCATGGGTAGTTTCCACGAAACACAGACTATCCTTAAGAAAAGATATACACTTTTTGTGTATAAACGTATACCGAACTTATTGTAGAAAAGAAAAAAAGTGAGGTGTCAAATTCTTTCTCAATTGAGTAAAAAGGTTTTCCCATTTGAAGGTGGCATGCTCCATAACGGAGCTGTCAGTTCGACAACTCATTATCATATTTCGAAACTAACAATTTTTCACCACCTCCAGCAAAAACTCATTAATCAATTAAGTTGCTGCCACATAATATACAAGCAATGTAGTATAATCAACTTACTGTATTGGAAATTGTAACGTGAGTGCCCAGAGTTCCGTAGCCTCGGGACGCCATTTCTTCACACTGTGCAACAGACGCATCAAAAGAAAATAGAACTCATACTAAATCGAAAATTGAACTATTAATTTGACAATATTGGAACCAAGAAACCAATTACACTACCTTTCTGTAACGCAGAAGTTATTTATCGAATACGTAACAAAAATTAATCCTCCTGACTTGTGGGAAGCAGATACGCCATATAAAGGAAGACTGGAACACTACCAATATTAATGCAATAATCCTACACCGTATGAGAAAGCAGGCGCGAGCACATCGGATGATGACAAGAAACTCACTGCAAACTACAGGACACCTCCTATACGTTTTCATATCTCTTTGTTTTCATATCTATCCCCGCATTTTCTCCCCACCATTATCCAGATAGTGCAGTGAACCATTGAGGCAACATACCACGCTGGAACCATACTTGCTCACAAGCAGATGGACACATGCAGAGAGCCAACAAAGGCGATAAGTACATTTCCGTTGCGACAGCTGTCAGCATCCACGTGATTTCAATGGGGCAATTCCGATTAATAGGTCGAGATAAAACCTAGACATACAACAGATAAGTCATGGCCGTTCGTATACGCCTTTCATAACTGTTCTAAATATTTTCAGTGATTAGTTGATATAAGTCCAGACAGTAAAACAAACGAATTCTGAATACATAATAGAACATATCTTTGTTTTACAGGAGTAAGGTGAAAACTAAAGATTCACATAACACGAGCAAAAATCTATCAAATTCCATTGGAACTTAAATATTTCTAAAAACATAAAATTAAAAATGTAACTTGACATTACTCTAAAACAAAATTATCCAAAATATTTCTTAACAGAACACAAAACTGTCAATTTTAAGTCCTCATCCGCATATTTATAAAGGGTAAAAATGCATACTTCGCTCTTGTTCTACGTTCAATGACATTTTATTAGCGATTTTTGCTATTGCTTCTCTACGGTGGGTAAGAGAGACGTTGAATGATAGCTAAAAGTAGAGGCGGCTGTTCCCGGCAGAGTGAGAAATAGGATTACAGCGAGAACCAACAGGACTTCAGGGAAACTAGAAACAATTGTGTCGAACTCTATGTACAAAAAAGTATTGATAAATTTTGAACTCTACGTACAAACAGTTTTGAGTAAGCCAATTTGAAACCTATTTTCAAGAGATCACTGCTTACAGCATTTGGAGTTTTACACCTCTCGCAAAACAAAATTTTACATTCCAATAGATTATAATATCAAGAGAGAGAACAGAAAATAGGTCTACACGTTGTCATAGTTGGATAGGGTCCTGCGGTCAACTTCCCCTCTCTAGCGCCCTTCGGTTTTTCCTTGTCAGAAGAGCATGGCTTCATTGCGTCTCACGCTGGGGTTGGGGAGGGGAAACATTCCTGTGCATTGCAGAGTGGAGGAAGATGAAAACTAGTTGAAAATAAGGAGTACTTATATTGACGTGCCCCATGTATTGACATATCATTTGCAACAGAGAAGTTAGACGCTGAGTAGCTTAAATACTTACATTTCTTTGAAAATGGCATTCAACTCAACTGACCATGCTGAGTGAACGTGGTAAGGCACTATTAGTGATAGGAGGTTTTAAGTTTGGTTCTTGAGCAACGGATCTCAACGCTAGAGATGCACAGAAAGAAAATGTAAGAGTTATGTTAAAACGGATCAGAGCGGAACAAGTATATTCGAATCGAAATTAGACCATTGCCACTCAAGTGACGGAGAGTGTTCTTCAAAGACAGATTGCACGAAATAATGACAAAAGAAAGGCAGAAGGCAATCTTTTAGAGCGCCCAACCAAATTGATTCACAAAGAAGTAATCGGGAGGAATATATATACCTTCATGAAGATCGATATGGACTGCTTTAGACAAGCTATCTACGGAGCAAGAAGAGCTATTTTGCCACCGAAACCAAGAAGCACCCAAGACACGAAGTTCTGGATGCGATGGAAGTGAAAACGCACGACGAAGAACAATTTTTGACGTTAAATGATAAGGAAAATAACATTATTCATATGAGAAAAATTTACGTGTATTGTGTGAACTAGATACTTTATTCGTCGATGGAACCTTTAAGTTCAGTGCAAAACACTTTTTACAGTTCTTCACCATTCATGGCATTAGAAGAGGACATTACCTATATCTGGCTTTCTTCTTGCTTAATGGGAAAAGCAGTCAATCGTACGACATATGCTTCAAGGCTTTGAAAAACGGGTGTTTTAAGATAAATCTTATTTTCGAACCTCGCACAGTGTTTCAGATTTTGAACAAGCAATTTATGTGGGTCTGCGAGCAGTGTGGCCGGATGTTATTATTAATGTATGTCACTTTCATCTTGCTGAAGCTTGGTATCGACAGATTCAATCTCTTGGACTCAGCACAGAATATAATAATAAGACGGAGACAGGCCGATTCCTCATTATGTATTTGCACTTCCAATGCCAAACAAAGATGTTGAAGAATCATTTGTGGAAAATTTCATGGCAAATATTCCGAACTACCAGAGAGTGGAGCAGTTCATGTATTATCTGACAGATAATTATATAGATAATGAATCCCATTTTCCTCCTGATATGTGGGTAGATATGACTACAAGTAGTGTCCGAACTACAAACACACGTGAGAGTTTCCACGCAAAATTTAACAATTCCTTCTATTCTCCACATCCGGACATTTTCAATTTTTTGGAAGTACTGAAAGAATTTATAATAGATACGAAAATTGGAATATGCGCATCCGAAAGTATGGAGAGAAAGATGCGCGCAGCAGACAAAAAGAAAATAGCATTCCTAGAAGACAACATTGCAAAATACAGAGCAAAAGACTTAAGAAAGTTTCATGTTGTGAAGGTTATGGAAAACAAATACAAACCTCTTTTGTAATCACTCTTTCAGAAGAGATAGGAAAACTACTCGACGCAACTATGATGAAGAAACATGACGAAAAAATATGACGCAGCTATTAAGCAAAGAAAAAAATGGAGTGTAATTCAGTTCGCCTCTCCGCGGTACAACCTGTGTAACGCTAAATGAACTGGGACATTACAATATTGTTCGTTTCTTGGATGTAATATATAGTAAGGTAACAATTCAAGTTCGCATGTATCCCAATTTATTTTATGTAACTGATGTTAGTGGTTATTCTACGTATGAACTATCTCCAAAAAATTGTAGAATTTTACAGCAAGATTATCAAAATTCTCATGTCTCAGAACTGTAAAAATTATAAATGAAATCTCAGTATTTTTATGAACCACTGAAATATCCGAAAGACTTGTGAAGTCTATTTACAACAAATTGGAATTATTTTCATCTAATATTCATAGTGAACATTGAATTTAAAATAGTAAAACAATGGCGCTTTGAAAGAACTTCCAAAATTGTGAATGATATGTAAAACTATTCAAACAAACATTTCAACCATTCTGAGACATATGATTAACAAAAAGAATATTTAATTGTTCAATTTAATCGATTAGTACATCAGGAAGATTTCATTAGGAGCGTGCATTGAAAAATACGGTTCAACCTGTACTTGTACAGCATGTTTTTAAAATGTACATAAACGCAGAAAGTTGGTGAGAAAGGACAAACATTGAAATAACGATATTGATCAATATATTAAATAAAGATACTTGTTTTTAATGTTCGATTAATAATTTTCTTCGTCAAAGGCAGATTGTTCGACCTTTCATGGTCTTAATTTGCGAAAATCGGCTAAACCAGTTTGTCCGGAGGTGGGATAGACTTACCCTCGTCAAGAGGCAAAGGAATTAAGAAACTCACTGCGGGACCCATTCCAACTATTCCCTTTTGGGAAAGGTGGCAAGAGAATTAGGCTACCTTGACCGCTGGAGTCAATCCAGTGACTCCACGACGGACAGGGCCGTCGAGAGTGGAGTTTGCACATTCCCAGAGCTGCTGCCTCATGCAGCACTAACATTGTAATCCGGAAGGGCGGAGAGTCAAATGTCAGATGCCGGTACATCATTCCATACTGTTTAACTTCGTCGGACTCCGTCAATCGTAGTGTTTGGCGAGTGACAGCATGCCAGTCTCCCGGCAACCCAATCCTTATATAGGGACAGAAGCGCAATTTCGAACAAAATTCCGTCTGTTCTGAGTAGTTTTTTATAACCTCGGCGATGACCTAAGCGAGCATCCTTACATACTTAATGTGCCGCTCAAAAAATACTCGCCCTTGACATTTGTTTTGGTTAAAACGAAAGCCAGATAAACTACATGAATCCTTCGAATCCCAATTGAAACCCTTCTGGCCAGGGAAACAGCGCAACACAGTCTGCACCGGGGAGGGTGAAGACACACACCGGCAAAATGCGGTCGTGCTTTGTCCCGCTGAAAAGTCCTATCACAGAGAGGACACCGCTATGGACCTTAACCCGTCAGAAATATAACTGCAGCTATCTATTTTTTTGTTGGGCTTTACGGCTCATGTCGACATCAAAGATCATTGGAGCCCGAAAAACTTGTACAGGTAGGGAAAATGCAGTTACGCACTAGGGAGAGCCAACATGACTCTCCCCGTGTGTGGGACTCGTCGAATGATTCAACCCTACCCACTAAAAACCCTCCTGATCTACAACACACCAAAACATATCTCACAACATACATCAAAACAAAAATTGAGAGGGGGGCAAAAAATGATGGGGGCACATAACATATGAGGGGGGGGCAAAGAATAAGAGGGGACAAAAAATAAGGGGTAAGACAAAAATGAGAGGAATGAGGAAAATGAAAGATACCCTAGCCTTGATAAGGTCGGGATCGAAAAGAACAAGAGGTGACCAAGGGAGGACAGAAAAGAAAAAAAAAGGAGCCTCGCACAAGTAAGTGGAAGTAATGCCAGACTCAGCTTGGGGCCCCGCGTTCGCCAAACACGTACTTACTAGATGTTAGTCCCCTGGGGCGGGCAGCTATCTAAATGCTGGCAATGTGAATAAGATATAAATTTGATGAGCACCCAAAGGTATCACACCATATACAAGGTGCTAACACACATGACGATGACGAATGCAAACTGGCAACATTCGTTCCCCACTGTATCTCCTCACACTGATATGTACATCATGCTGCTGTTCGCAGAATCGGGATTGGATAGACCAGGCGACGTGGCGCCACTTTTGTTTTCATAGCCGTTCCGATTCAAAACTCAAGGAACATCAGTCTCTGTTGCGTCACAGATCCGTCTTAATAATTTGTTTGAACTATTGAACAACTATAGGGGCGACTCGTAACGTGATCGCCTTCTACCTCTGGGGACGCCGGTTGAAAACTGGTCCGATCCAAGGAGTATCCGAGGTGGTGCTCGCGAAAGGTTTTCTCGGTGTTCTCCCGTTTCCCCTGCCAATCTTTCCACCACAACATTCACTCATAATCATTTCATTCATACTCACAGCTTCAGGGCAGGTGCGGCAGGAAGGGCATCTGGCACCCTAGTATTCCCCAGCCAAAACCAAAACGAAGCATCGTATATCCATCCCCATTCGCCGACCCCACATGAAGTGGGAAAAGGCTATGTAGGTTAGGTTTTTTTTATTAAACAACCATAGATACTTCTTATATTAAGATTATATTTTCTTATCTAGCTATATTTGTGAGTGGATTTCAGGTGAATGTTGTACACACACACATGAAAATCAGAGATTGCACGAAAATTGGAGATCGAAAAAACTACTTCCATAAGAAAATTGGAGATCGAAACCAAACCACTTGAGACTTTATAAATAAAGCAATACAGTTCATTCAAGTTTTTTTCTCATTTTTCAGAGAAACGGTGTTTTTCGAAGAAAATTACCAAATGAAATATTGTTCACCAAACAACAATTTCAACAATTATGAAACAAGTTCAAAACTGACACACAACCCCAATCAACATTTTCAACAATGAATGAGAAGAGAAAGGGCAAATATAATATATTTTCTTCATACACTGACATCAGAGAATTATAGTTCACAGAGTACTTTAAGCTTACTAAAAATACTAGTAAAATACAATTAATGAAGTGCGTTACATACCGTGTGAAATATTGTCCGCTTTATGGCAGAAATATGTTCCAATAGAACACTTAAAAACGTGCCTCCGCTTCTCTTCTGTATCTTAAAAGGCATTCCTGACTTAAGACGTCTAATATAAAAAAATAGATAAAGGTCCACCCGAACCTCGACTAGCATGTGTCAAGCACGCAAGTGGTCCACACACTGACTCACACACAGTAAGATGAGTCTCAAGGTCAGGGAAAAGGAGCCTTTGAAAAGAAAGAAGAACAAGAAATGCTGGGGTAATCATCTTGCGAAAACACTCCACAATATGAGGGACGAATACGCGAAAAGTTTTTCTCAATGAGTTTCTTCAGCGATAAATGTATCTCGGCACCATTATCGATTTGTGCGTCCGCCTCGAAATTACTGTGATCCTGAAAACTTTCTTGACACAGGCAGTATTTCATTAAAAAGAATTTAAGGCAACACTGTAAATCTTTCAATTAAAACAGTAAACAAACTATACATAATAACATTAATGTTTCCCAGCGATTTCACTTAAATTGAAGATATGTTACATAAAATGTGAAAAAAATAATATAAATGTAAAAGTATTCTTTATTCCGTCTCTGGTTCCCGTGGATCAGTCTCTCTTACAAGAGAATCGAACATTGCAGGTTCAGTCTAAGCGCCAGTGAACATTTTAGAGGCACGTGTTGATAACATTTTGTACTTGGTTTTGTTGCATTATACTCAAATATCACTGAACTGGCCGTTTGGGGGCTTGGCTCGAGAATGAATGGGAGGTAGTCCACCCGCAACATAACCAAAACCATTTATAGCGACGTGGTTATCTTTTCTGTAACTATAATTAATTACACAATGATACAACTCCCTGATATTTTTGACCAAACGAAAACGGACCCGGTCAAATTTCAAATTGGACTCATTTGTTTTATAATATCAAAACTATTTACTCTCTTATGTAAGTCCTAATTATGTAAGTAACTTACGCAGTCGCCAAACAAAAATTCCGGAACTAACAGCATACCAGACATCGTCCAATATTTAAATCTGTTTTCAGGAAGACTCGAACTAGCATAATTCAGAGATAAATCAAAGCAATATTCAATTATATCAAATCTAATTGTAAACACTGTTAACGATATTGTACAGGGACCAGACGGAAATTTTCCGACAAACACCATCCCAGGCGTTATCCAAAACTCTAAACCTTACTTTCAGACAGCCACGAGCTGGCATAAAACAAGATATCATTTCATGATATCAAATCTGCTTTTCTTTCATTTCCAAGCATTGAACATGAATAATTAACAATTGTAACTTCACATAGCGTATTGAGCACGGTTATAAAGAGACAGTCAGGTTCTACTATACACGCGTTCCAGCTGTTTCATTGGAAGCATTTTTCCTTAGATTCAGTCAGTTAATACTCCCCACGAAAAAAATATTCTCATTTGTTCAACATACTTGATTACCACTCCACTTCTCTGGGAAAAAATTTACAAATAATTTATGCTCCTAAGACGTTGTCATGTTACGCTTTGCACGTACAAGTTTGCTCAAGTACGAGAAACCTTCCTCACATTGTGCAGCACTTCTGGGTACAGGCTACAGATCTTCGTGATTATCGGCAAATCTAGGTACATCTTATACCATTTCGTGTATTAAGTTACTACCTAATGTTCTTGAACTGGCCATTGATAGTTCCTCATTGAATGAACGCTCAATTTTTACGCGATGACGCTCGCTGGAGCGTTTGCTAACACTGTCGGGAGCGTTCCTGATAGCTTCGTGAACATCTCGATGGGGGGTATGAAGAGGGAGTACATCGCTTCCTCACTACGTTCTCGACGCTCTCAACAAGGCGCAGAGCGTACGATATCACTCCATAGACTCGTCCATTTCTGCAAGGGTGCGCAAAAAGGGGGGGGGCATTTTTTTTGGAGGGGGGTTTCAAAAAGTGGAGGTTTTTGGAAGTTTAAAAATAGAATATATTAAAATAAAAATCATGAAATGTATGAATTTTTAAACTTTACATTATAAATAATTTCAATTCATTTTTGAAACTGATGAATAAATAATAATGCCGCGCAGAGATCTAGACCGCTGAATAAGGAGACGCGAGCGTGGGATACGGGTCGAGAGGTCATTTCATGTCCATAAAAAGACCAGGAGACTCATCGCCTTTGCGTGAATGAAGAAGTGACAAGAGATACCTGCCTCTCTGAAATAGCGTTGCACTGAAGATTTATTGCTTTGCCTTCAGTGTGTAAGTTTACTGTGCGTGTTCAAGGTCGGAGCTGAATTTTTCATCTCGTCTTTTGCCCCATGTTTTGCCGTTCGGGAATCTGCGTGTTTTTTTTTAAATCGGGAGATAAATTGTATTACAATTGCCTCATCATCTTTCTTTGTATATTTTACATGTGAAGTCGGGGACACGTATCTAAGGTACCAATCCAGTGAAATACTCCGATGAAACGTAAGAAACCTCGAAATCAGAGTTCAGCTCTTACGAATCTGAATATACATGGAATCTGAGCATGATCCTTCTAAATTTTAAAAATTCAACCTCTATTCTGCTACATTCCTAATTTTTAGCAACTGAAATATAATTTGAAGCCTAATTATGTATTATATTTTAATCTCATTTAATTTTATCCTTGATAAGAAAAATGAATATAGGTGATGAACACTCTTATTTTCTCGTATACGCGGTCTAGAGACAGTATTGTAACCGAGAAAACAATAGCGAGATTTTGAAGAAATGTTTAGTATCCCTGATACTGAAAGTTTTTTTTTACTTTGACCGTCCGGCTGTCCATCTGTACGCACCGATACTAACTAAACAGGTGAGTCAATTTCATTCATATTTTGCATTTTGATTAGTTGTTGATGCACGAGCTCTTTAATGTTTTAATTTTTGATATTCATATCATATATCCTTTTTATTAAAGTATATTTTGAAACTTTTATCAGAAGCGGTTCAAATTTTGTTCTTTTAAGTTAGAATAGAAGTAGGAAAATAATATCTCTCAATCGAATTATTACCTCAATGATTTATCCTGTAGATCTTATTCATGCACTATATCAGAAGAGTTCAAAACTATTTAGTGAAGATGTCCTAAACCGAGGGAGGTATCAGCTTTAGAAATCTATAGTCTGGAAAACAACGGAAGCTGGTTTCCTCCCTCACAGTCACCCCTTCTTCGTTCTAAAATGTCTTGACCCGGAGGTGCATCCTGACACATCACCTTTCGCTCGCTCTTAACATCCTTAACCCCCGCGTTTAGAATAATTCGCCTACTGGATATTTCTTTCGCCAACTATTTTATATCGTGCATGTAAAAGGCAAAAAATAGATTCATTTTCGATTCTGCGCAAAATTTCAAGAAAAAATTGAACCAAAGAATAGCCATTTTCAAGCAATCATTTTCCCTTTATTTTATACGCAGAAGATAAAAACTGCTGTTGTCAACATCAATATAGAATGCATGAAAATGGTTGTTTTTTCTTTGTAAAGTTAGTTTGCGTACTATATAGATAAGAGTCATAAAAGTGTGTGAGAAAGCATGTTTTGCACACGGGTTTTAAAATAGTGTAAGTGTAAATAAGAGAGATAAAGTTGTAAAATATTTCTAAATTTTTCGAATAAGATTTAGAAGTGAGTCAAAGCGAAGGGATGGCTCAATTTTTTTTGAAGGGGGGCTGTCTGCGTAGTTGGGTTTAGGGGGTGGGCACCTCCAATTTCTGACTACGTAGTGTTAGTCGCCAGCTACTGATTCCCAAAAGTTGAGAGCATGATGTTCACAAGAGACTGCTTAATCAAGAAGATGTTCCCCTAAACATACTTATCACAGTCTGGAATGAGATTGATTACAAATTACGCGAGTTAAGCTGTACACGGCGTGTACATCGAGTTACCCTGAGAGGGGAAAAACTTTACAGTTCATTCTTTCACAAAACTTGCTTCTTAGCAAAGTAATAAAATATGAAATAAATTAGTATAGATTAAAACCCTCCGATTTATTTTGCACACATCTGGTATTTTTTGTAGCTGCAATGCATAAATTTACATTCCGACACGATGTCTACTTCCAATATCCAGAATTCTATTTTGTTTTATATCTGCAAACAAACGCTCGCAAAGTTTTGAGCATTCCTGGCCAGTGTTTTTCATAATATCTAAAACAAGCAAGAAGAGAACGAACAGTAACCTTCAATCGGGTCCGCACTTATCACTCAAAGGCCAATAACGTTATTGCATTGACATGAAGTAATGTGCTGTATACATGTTTGCCGATAAAATAATTTAATATCACGTGCCGACGTATCGGTTTCGTTAAGTCATCGAACCCTACCCACCACGAGGCCGATTACTGACAAATGGATTTCGAAGGATGAGTGACGAATGGATTGATAACATAACATACGAAATTAGACAAAAATACAGTAAGCTGTATTCACAGAAGAATAATAGTCCAATTCATCTCTTTTTAAGAGACACGTAACATAACTACAAACGTAAGGTCATGTAATACTTAATATTGCTAAAGAATAAAAACTGATGTAAATAAAGAATGTTTTGATCTTCAATTTAATATATTAAACAAATAATCTAGGAGGATAAATCTTCTGAACTTTTTAAGGAGATGAGCATCGACCTCAATTATACAGTGATATAAATTACGTAGTACTTTACATCTTTACAGAGAAATAGGGGAAGTTGCGACGAAACAAGTTGGTAAAAATTTCACAGGAAATATTCCATAAGCATTCCACAAAATCGTCAGCTCTTTTGACAAAAATGAATTGAAGAAAAATATGCTCGAAGCAATTCATATGATGGCACTAGGCGCAAACCAAACCTTTAATTTAAAAAATTCTGTCTCGTCTCTAAAGCGTTTCTGACGCGGAGCGGAGCGTTTTTTCCGCCGATCTGTGTTATCTTATGGGCAAAGACACATCTAGCGGGTGCTGAGCGGAGATATCCGCTGCTTCCTGAGCGACCTTGTCGCCTGCTGAGGTCACAAATGTTAATAGATGGGTATATTGAAAGAAGCGAGGAAGACGACGGTTGATTTCTTTCACGGTGCTTCACTTGAATTTCATTTCCTTCAATTTCTACGGACGGATGATTAATTATAACAATTTTCATATTAATTTTAGCAATACTGAGTTATAATATCACTGAGTATTTGTTCTAGTGCTTCCTCACTTCTTTATATAAAAAACTTTTCGGTTCTTTTTAGAGTTAGTTTTTCTGAAGCTTTCTAATTTTCGTGTTTTACTATTTTTGACTTCTTTGTGTATTCTTCTGTTTGAATTTTAGTCTTTTGAGATTTTCATTATGTAATTATCAAAAATTTTGGCGTGGTTTTAGTTAAAAAGAGAGAAATGTGCATTTTCACATCGACATTTTAAAGCTTTACATATCAATTATTTGTAACATTTGTTCCTCAATTTGAGTTCTATATCGTACTATTTCTGTGAAGTCGTTGTGAATCTTTGTGTCATATTGTTTTTGATTGTCCGTGTATTTGAAACGAACTAAACATGACTTCCTAAAAATCTAATAGAAACTTGTCGAGTAGGGAAGTTTCAAAATATTGGATAATTTTGTCCGTTCAGTTCGCTTTTAATTGTCAAAATTATATATTAACAATTTCTGAATATAGATGAAAGATTGTCCTACTGTTGGCCTTATTTACACAGTAAATTAAAAATGTATATTACTACTTAAAATTAACTATTTTAAAACAAAAAAAATTATAGTCAATCATGTTAAGTATTTTGGAAGGTAGTTATCTATCAACAATTATTGATAAATTACATGGTAATGGTACATTTTAAAAGGGAATTATATTCGAATTAATTAATTATGTATTCTACTATTAACGTCCATTAAATATATGATAAAAAAATAAATTACAACTTACGGCCTTTTTACGGACGATTACAATAGATATTGTTCTTATTAAAATGCACAACGTAACGACTCGTTGTTTGAGCCGTTGTTTGGTGGTAACACATTGTAACAATAAACATGAACGTAGCAATATTGTCCGTAAAGAGGTCCTACGTTGTTATTTATTTCTTATGTAAGTATATTTCACTATTACTGTTATATTTTCATTGTTTATAGTAGATTATTATATATATTAAAAAAAAACACAAAAATAGTCACCGTTGTGTTCATTGCACAGTAAACAATATATATTACTTTAAACATTTTCATATCATATAGCTATGTGTTTTGCAATAAAAGCGTTGTGTAGATAGCGGGCAGTTGCATGGATGCTCTGTACAAGACCTACGCGAAGCATGTCTGTTATCGTCCTGAAGTGACCTTGTCCCTTCCATCCCTACTCACGTTCCCCTATTCCTGCCCGCTTACGCCCGCTCCGCTGACGCTCCGTTAGGTGTGTCATTGCACAAGCGGAGCGGAGAAAACGCAGATGTGTCTTTAGCCTAAACTTTCCCATTGAGTGTCCATCCCTGCCGGAGGAGTTGCGGAGAAGGGAGAATGCATGCTCAAGAAGAGCGTTCCACAAATGCATTCGCACTCCAGATTTTAAGTCCTAACAGTTTTTTTTTTCGATTCATTTATTACTATGGAGCAGGTGGGAGTGGCATCGCGTCACCCTCACCAGAAGCACACAACTTGATTATCTGCAGAACTCAATGGGCAATCCAGTTTTAACAGAACGAGTTATAGGGGTTCAAGTGTGAGGGTTCGTGTTAGATACCAAGCAACGCGCAATCTTAGTCTCCTGGTTGTTTACGCAACTCAATATTCACTCGCAGAGCGGGAGGGATCTGGGTCTGTTTTTTTATTACTATCGAGTTATTAAACTTAATCATTCGATTACCGTATGTTGCCCTGATATATATTCATTATTCCTCACACCCTTTCATCTTATCGTAATAATCTTCCTTACCAGGAGGATGATTTGAGGGTATAACTTAGATCTTTGTTTTATTTGTTGTCCTGAAATAAGTTATAAAAATCACCAAACCCTTTCATGCGATTAAATGAAATTATCACTGAGTGCCTCCGTAATCTATTGACATTCTTTCTTTCATTTTTTTTCATTAGAACCATTGAAAATGATGTGCTAAATACTTTTGATACTTGCTCAATTTTGCTACGGTTCAAGCAAGAAATATACTTTTTACATTTTCCCGTTTAAAATTTCCTCTTTTGCACTAATATGGTCTAGTTTCGTTCAAACAGCAGTACTTCTGTAAAAAGAATAGTACAGACCAACTATCTGGATCAATTAGGGCAGACCCGGTTCAGAATATCAAATATACAGATAATCAAAATTCTTTTAAAAAAATGTTATTTTTAAGGTAAAATTATCATATATCATTTATNCCCGTTTAAAATTTCCTCTTTTGCACTAATATGGTCTAGTTTTGTTCAAACAGCAGTACTTCTGTAAAAAGAATAGTACAGACCAACTATCTGGATCAATTAGGGCAGACCCGGTTCAGAATATCGAATATACAGATAATCAAAATTCTTTTAAAAAAATGTTATTTTTAAGGTAAAATTATCATATATCATTTAAGGCAAAATTATTCAGCAGATTGCTGAGGAAAAAACAAATACTAATTCACAATATGGAGTTAAGAAGAAGAAATTTATTAAAATAGGTCTATAGTAGTAGTAGCTGAGTACAGTAAAAACAACAACAATAATTTTGAGTACAGTATGTACATAAGCATAATCTTACTTCGTAAACATACTCAAATTTCTCTCCCATCGATCTGGGTAATGGGCGATCTGGATCATTGGAGTTCTGCAGTACATTCTTCTGGATAGTGTCATTAAAACATTCTAAAAATACCATAATTGTATATATGAATATATGATTTATACATTTTCTGCTGGAGTTGTTGCCGTAGGCAGTGTCAGAGGATAGGGAGGGGTTGCAGAGAAAGGGCACCAAAAGCAGATCTAGCAAGCAACATCAAATCCTAGGACAGACTCTAATCATAATTGAAAACTGAAGACTGAAATAACAAATATGAAACCTTTTGAAAACAAGCTTTTGTTTAAGCCATATACTAAAACGAATAAAATAAGTTTAGGTTTTTATTACGGTAATGCAATGCCAAATGCTAATACCTCCATACACATTTTACATAACTAGATCCTGATAAAAATAAACATAATTATCATCTTTATCGCTGAAAATAATTTAATATTTTACGTTAAATTATTTATTGTCAAAATGCTCGTCACACAAATTGTAAAGAAAATACATACATTGGCAAGTACTTACTTACCAACCAACCACCTATGAAATTAATCAGCACATGAACATTTAGCACAACAAAATTTTAAGTGAAGAGGAGTCATAGAAAACAAAACACATGTATTCTGAATAATTAACCCAAACATACCTTTTTAATTAATAATACTAACAGTGAAGTATTACTACAATCAAAAAATTTAATGTGTATGTAACTAAGAAAGAAATCATTCCTGCACACTATGTGAAACAAGACAAGTTTTAGTGTCTCAGTTTTGTTAGGAGACTGGCAAACATACATAAAATCAAAACTAAGGAAATGTATATTAAAAAACATGTAGGATTAGCATGTGACCTATCACATTTCAGAATTTAAAAAAAAAATTGTAATAGTTACCCGAATTTGAACTTCATTTTCTCCTAAAGAACTTGGAAGATTTTGGTTCACTTTTCAGAAAAGCATCATTAACATAACTGAGAAGAAAATGTTAGTATTTCAAAAAAATTTAACTTCCAAAATGAGAAGTCTTCTGACTCAAACAGATTTTCTCATGTGACTGAAGTATTAAAAGCCAAACTAATGAATAAATTTATATTGATCAAAAAGAAAAACTGACCCACAACAAAGAATTGATACTCAGTTTTCATGACTTGTACTCACAATTCCATCTCAATATCCAATTTTTGTACCAAGTTCACAGTACTGAAGTACACACATCCTTCAAATTTACAAAGCCACCCCATCACATTTCAGACTTATTGTACTTCCTTCTTCACAAAGAACACTCAATAAAACCAGTAACAATTTATTCCCTTCACAATGCCACAACTACAAGCTAATAAATTTGTTGTCGTTGCATAAGGAAATAAATACTTGAGTTGAACTTAACATTCATTCCAAGACCTTTCACTAAATAATTTAAGAGATATTTGAATCAACTGACTACTTTTTTATTTTCAAGGACATCAGTTGATCAAAATGCACAAATAGATATTGCAAGAAATATCAGCTAATTTTGTTCAATTCAAGATATATGGATTTATTAAGGAAAAAGTCAGTCATTTACTTTAATTTTATGGCAATTCACTCAAATATATATAATTTAGATTAGTATTTCAAGCATCTTACTCCATAGTTTTTGATCAACCTTTTAAAAACATGAATTATTAAATATTACATGTACACTCATTCAATAGGGCTGTTTATACTATAAAATATGCATGCCATGCATTTTTCATGCAATACATCAAACATGGACTAACCTACAATAAAAATATATCCATTAATTCATTAGTTTTAGAATGAATTAAATTGAAAGCATTAAAAAATCAAGCAACCAATTTACAAATGTTAAGCAAAAATGCTCATATTCACGTTGTCAAGGCAACACAATTAATGGCAGAAAACTTTCCCTTTCATTAGTAAAGAAAACACTCCCAACTTTTCTTGAGCTGAACAGGTCGGAATGCACTTTGAATCATATACACTCCTGACATACCTTTGTATCTCCATTAGTTTACATGCAATACACATATTCCTAAGTAGAAGAACAATTCGATGTTCCCCTACGCACAATCTGTGTATCTCATTAGTGTATACACACACTATAACTACTTGATCCTGGACATTTGAACAATTCCACATTTTCATATGCACAACAAAAGAAACAAAGAATCCTTCTTCTTTTATCTCTTTTCAGATAACCTCAAGGTGAAGGTCAATTACTAGCCAATCTCGATAACACATAATTTATCATTTTCCCTTGGATACCCAAATATAACTGACACATTTTTGTATTTAATGCAACATTTTTGTTTTTCAAACACTTACCATTAGAATAAGACATTACTCCTGTTGCTGACATTATAATTAATTTGATGTCACCCTTTATAAAAATCTAGCCAGAACAAAGCACAATTGCAATTTTTAACCACATAGGTTATTCATTTTTTCTTAGTATCTTTCCTATTTCAATCAGTGGTGACATCTGCTCCAATTTCCTCATTTCAATGACTCCCAAGGTTATATATTTATTTCTACTAATGTAAACATTACCATAACTATCAGCATTATACATGATTTTGAACAAAAGAAAGTTTAAAAACATAGAAAGATGCATGTTTAATGATGTGAATGTATTAGAAATAAAAAAATTGGGTAAGTAAAGCTAATAGCAAGTCAAATAAACATAAGAAAAATCTAATTTATCAATACATCAAAAAAGTACAGCATGTCTGGCTAATTAGTTTACAATTTACAGAATCTGGGAAAATAGCATGCACAAGTTGCATTATTTTTTCCAGGCAAAATAACAATTTATCATATTTACTTTCATAGGCTGCAGAAGAGTTAAATCTCCCATGATTTCTTAAATGTCACCAACAGCAGGACAAGGAAGGACAATGACATATAGCTTCTCAGGGAATATTATGATTGAGTGTGCACTAAGATCTATAAAAACACGTATGTTTTAGAAGTACAAAAAATTTATATCATCTCTTCCACACTCATAACTATTTGTGTTTTGCATTTCAATGCATATTAACCTAGTTCAACCGTCATCTTCCTTGCCTTCATGTATTGTAAATTAATATGACAACATTTGTCACACACACTTTCATTTAAAATATCATCACTAGTATTTTACTACAATAGAATTACACATCAATGATTTTAACGCTTCAAATAATCCAGAATCTTATCTTGGAAAACTGTAGTACCACTTACCGAGGGATTCATTGATAATAGGTATCCAACATAGGGTGTATTTCACAAATAACACGATTTCACACTCGACATTAAATAGTGTCACTATGCGAATTACATTACGCAGAAACAACAAAATAGTGTATGACAGCTGTCGAATACTGCCTCCCCACCACCCACCTCGGACAACTCAGACGAGGTGCACTCATGACTCAGAGCTTCCGGATACTGAGCACCAATAATCGACGTGGAGAGCCAGCCCGCTAAATTTGAAGAGCACTTAATAAATCAATTTTTCTTAGCTACCAAACCTTTCAGGTGCGCTCATTAGACTAACAAATACAAAGAATTCGACATAATTGAAAAATTGAAACATAAACAAAGAAATATCTGAAACGAGCTGTAATTATATTCGTAGTTTTCTTTGTCTTCTAGGCTTGTACAATCAGGGACATGAAAATGTATGTACGTGTCTGGACATGCAAATGCCCAAGGACCCACATGACGATGGGGTCCACTCGTAGCTAGGTATTATTTAAACCAGTGATGCCCACAAGGGGGGAGGTCGTGACGCAAACTGCGTCATTGAAAAAAAAAATTNAAGTTTAGAATATTTAATACTTAAATAATAAATATACTTTTAAAAATAGCATGTATTAAAATAAAAATTACAACAATGTATTCATTTTTAAACTTTACGGACATTTTTACATGATAAATAATTTCAATTCATTTTCTAAACTGATGAATAAATCGTAAAAAGACATGCCGCGCAGAGATCTAGACCACTGAATAAGCAGACACGAGCGTGGGATACGGGTCCGGGGATCATTTCATGTCTATCAAAAGCCCAGAAGACCCATCGCCTTCGCGTGAAGAAGAAGTGACAACAGATATATGCCTTCTTACATGGTAAAATTAATCAACAGACGGCCGATCTAGAAAACAGCGTCGCAGTGAAGATTCATTTCTTTGCCTTCAGTATATAAGTTTACGATACGTGGTCAAGGTCGTCTTTTTTCCCCATGTTTTGCCGCTCAGGATCCTGCGTGTTTTTGTTATAGTGCTTTACCCGATTTGTGAGGAATTGATCAATTTTTACTGTGTTGACAATAGTTTTTGCGTGTGATAAACTCTTAGATATGACAAGTGGACAGAACTGTGTCAAATATATTAAAATTTTAAATATTTAAGTAATGTGCAATGGTAATGGATCTTCTGAGTCGTAGTCAGAGAAAGCGTGAAGCGCTGTTCAAACGTTACTGCGTATTGTTTAAGGTAAGAAGAGCTGAAAGAAAAACTTTTGTTTCTCGAATTTTACGTTGATATTGGATTCTTTAATATAAATTTCATTCACGAATATTTGCAGTCACGCACACTCTTCTTGAGGATTTTCATGGCCTACGTTTCTTAAAATCAAGTGACAAATCTGCTACTTGACTCATCCAGTTGCTTTATACATATTACAAGTAAAGTAGGGGACATGTGTCTGAGGTGTTTATCCAGTGCAATAATCCGATGAAACGTAAGAAACCTCAAAGTCTCAGTTTAGCGCATATGAATCTAAATATATATGGTATGGTTCTTTGAAATAAAAAAAAATCAAACTCTATTCGACTACTTTCCTTCTTTTTAGCTGCTGAAATATAAATTAAAACCTAATTATGTTATTTTAATCTCAATTACATTTATCTTTTGTCAGTAAAATGGATATAGGTGATGAACATTCTTTTTACTTTCTCTTATGGTCTAGTGACATTACTGTAACCAAGAAAAGAATCGCGAGATTGTAACGGAAATATTAGTTTTTAGTGTCTCTGATACCGAAAGTATTTTTTAACAAGACGTGCGTAATACCGAATAGCCTGTAAAATATCAGAAGGCGGTTGGGTACCTCCCTCACTGACACCACATCTTTGGTCCTAAACGTGTCAGAGTTGCTCTCTGACACACAACTTTTCGCTCACACCAACATCCTTACCCTTCGCGGTCGGAGTGATTCGCCTACTGGATATTTCTTTGTGCAAACTATTTTTTATAGTGCATGTAAAATGCAAAAAATAGTTTTATTTTGGATTCTGCGCAAAATTTGAAGAAAAACGGTACCAAACAATAGCCATTTTCAAGCAATAATTTCCTATTATTGTATACACAGAATATTATTATCAACATTAATATAGGTTGCATGAAAATGGTTGTTTTATTCTTTGTAAAGTTAGTTTGGTACTATGTAGATAAGAGTTTTAAAAGTGTATGAGAAAGTATGTGCATTGGTTTTACAAACAGGTTTTGATATGGATTTAGGGTAAATAAGGGGGATAAAGTTGTAGAATATTTATAAATGTTTGGAATATGATTTCGAAGTGAGTCAAAGCGAAAGGGGGATTTTTTTTGGGGGTGGGGGGTCTGCGTCATAGGGTTTAGGGGGTACATCTGTTTAAACAAATATTTTTATTTGCATTTATTTTTTAAGAAAGAGTTCTTTACATGAAAGGAGTTTAATACTTGTTCATAATTATATAAAAACTTGACATTTGTAAATCGTAACAAACACCACTAGTAGAAGTGTATGTATCATTGTTCAGTGCCTGATTATATTTTTTCTGGGGGAGGGTGTAGATCTCCAGGGAGCCTGGGGGTACGGAAAATTTGGAAAATTTAATGCAAAATAATGCAATTTGAAGGCAATTTAAGATTTTATGAAAAATAATTTTTATTACTTGATTCAAAAACATATGCATTATACTTGATTCAAAAACAAGTATAATTCATTTTCCTACGAAATAAAGACATTTTAATTTTTTACCTCATGGGGAGGGGGAAGGCTTGAGCTCGGAAGCCTCCCCCCTAAATCCGACGTTGAATTAACGATTCGTTGCGACGATACCTTATGAACAAGGTGGAATATGTATAAGAGTTTTGACTAGAAGACCTAATTTAGCTTTTGTCAAAATCAAAATTTAACTGTTAATTTTTAATGAACTCACGGAAAATAGATCCTCTCGCTGACGGGTTAGAAAATCTGTACATTCCAAAAATATACTTGAAATCCCAATACAAAGTGTTTGTTTGTAGACCTTGTATGTAGACTATTTTATTGTACGGTCGAATTAAATATTTCAATGAAATAAGGATAGTAGAAGATAACAATGTGAATTACTTATTACGAGTACATCATTTCATCCATCTTTCTCGCTTCTTTTTGCGTTTAGCGTGTCTTCATTTCTTCCTCTTCGTGACCTCATCCAAAACCCAGTGTCCTCACTCATTATATATATTGCGCTTGCAAGTTTGGTGAAGACGCCGGAAAAAAAATTATCCCTCCCGAACTACGAGGGAAGTCAATATGTAAGTCGTAAACCGTTTTAAATTATGAGGACATGTTTTGCCAGCAGATGGCAACAGATGTATGCTTGTCGTATAGGCTGCGTGACACCTCGTAGTCACGCTGTCAGTCAGCAGCAGCTAGTGCACGATGGCCGTTTTGTTGCATGAGTGTACACGAGAAGAACAGCGTGCAATTGTGCGATTTTTGTGAACGAAAGGACTGTCCACAGAAGAAGTGCTTCGCGAAATGCATCCCGTGTTTGTCACGGAAAGTTGTGTTCAATTGGATCCAGAAGTTTAACAAGGGGAGGCAAAGCATCACAGATGGGGAGCGCCCTGGTCGTTCTGCGGTGGTGTCAACTGCAATCACAGTGCAACGCGTAGAACAAATCATTCGTAATGACCGGCGTGTGACAATCGATGACACAGCGCGTGCTGGAGGCTGTTCACATGGAACCGCATGGAACATCGTGCATGAGCAGTTTTACTTTCGTAAAGTTTATGCACGATGGGTTCCCTGCCAGTTGTCTGAGGAACACAGAAAGAACATAATGGGTCTATCCTTGCAGCACATCACTTGGTACTCTGAGGAAGGAGAGGACTTTATGGCATGAATTATAACGTGGGACATACAAGGGGCCATACTGCAGAAATTCCAGCCTCACGGTGAGACTGTGAATGCAGCATCGTACTGCACCACTCTGCCGGAAATCCGACAGGCCATTCGCCGCAAGCGACCTCGACTTAGGACTGAGGGTACAGACACGTAGAGAGCTGGTTTGCTGACGCTTGTTTCCGGCTCCTGAAACCAGCGCCTACCTGCTTCTTGGGGTGGACACGAAAGAAGCTGGAAGAAGCCTGTTTTAAAAATGTACTCCGAATGTTAATTCTTTATTTTAAAATATTATTTGGCCATCCACCCGGACAATTGGAAAGCAACATATTGGGATTCGTGATATATTGTTATCATTCGTGTGTACACACGATATAATTACTGACACCGCAAGATAGTCTGTACACAAACGATATCAATGCTCCCTGCCGACATCGGTATTCTCCCGTTATTCGTGTGCTTCGAGCTTATGTTGAAATGGTTTCTAGATATTAATCCAACTGATCTTGTCTCCCTAGCTATTGACATTGTGAGACCGTTGTATGTGTTTTTTATTGGAGCTTTACGGCTCGCCGACATCGAGGTAATTAGAGCTCTACCGTTATATTTAAATGAACTTTCAAGGTGATAGAGTGATTTCGACTCGGGTCAAAATTTTCTGCGACCCTCCACACTTTTGCTCTTTCCAGTCGAAAAATGTTGGAAATATGCTGTCGTAGGCTTCTGCGGCCGGTGTCATTGGTATCTCGCCTCCGCGTAGTTGTTGTGTCAATTGTCGAGGAGCCGATGATTCGACCTGCATACAGTGGTCTCCTTCTGGGCAATAACAAAAACCCTGAAGAAGCCACAGCATGGCGTTGAAACTCGGAAAGTAAGATGCCTAAGTACGAAATAAATCTATCGATTAAACTATTAATTACGAGTTCAAAGAGTAGGATATCAACGAAAGAAAACTCGTGAATTCCATTACTTGAGCGGCGTGAAATTTTAAAATAGTGTATGGACTCTTCCAGATTTTTCCACACAATTTCACGAAGTTTGATGAATATCCACGAACGGGTATAGATTTGTCTAACTCACAAACCATACACATTAATTTTTAAATACGAGATTCCACGAGGTAGGTTTGTCTCGTAGATTACACTATCAGTAGATCATTATTGTTCACCTAAAACAAATACGCATCACTACCGATTGTAGCGAACACTTAATTAAGCTTGATCATAACCAGCAATGAACGCGATCATTACTGGCGAGTTCCATATATTCCGCAAACCAACATTTTTATTCGCAATTTTATTTCGTCAGTATTTACCACAATTCGATCTGGATGAACAACAAACTCCAAAAACAGAAAATTCCCCAAAATTTTTAGATCCATTCCTCTCGCTATTTTTTTTAATTTCAGAGCTGCAGACACTTTATATATTTTTATAATGAATATGACATAGATTTTCGTTAATCCTTTTCACTTCTACATTCTACTCTATTCTATTTATTTACCGGTGGAACCTTACCCCTAGGGAACGCGTCCCCAGGTGGCGGATAGGGGAACGCTCAGCAGATATGTCAGGTAGGAGGGAAAGTAAATACCTCCCGCGGACCACCAAGGCAGGAGATGGATACTTCGATAAAAAACCCCTGCCGCAGACTTTTTCGAAGTAGTCGGAGTGGAAACTGAAACAGAGCTGCGCGCCTTGGTTGGGGCCGGTGGCTGAAGAACCCGTTAGGGTCAACGGCAGCACCCACATGTCTCCATGAGAAGAACAACCTTGACTTGAAAACGTCAGCCCCTTGTATTAATGAAAACCAGAAAGATAAGTGAGCTAAAGGCTAGGGCGTCCCCCTTAACCGTCGTGGATGCAACGAATGCGAAACATGCTAGGGCGTCGCCCCGAAGCGACGGTAAGGACAAGAACAAGAGTTCGCATACTAAAGCCTTTGACAAACTCAGACTCGCAACCTGGAATCTCGTCACAATGACTGGACGCAGTAATGAGCTCAGTGAAATTCTGAAAACTACGTAAATTAACGCGTGCTGCGTTCAAGAGACCAAATGGAAAGGGTCCAAGTCCAGGGATACAGGAAATGGTTACCAGTTTGTATACCGTGGGATTGATACCGGAAGTAACGGAGTAGGTGTTGTGTTGGATGAACATCTGAAACGCAGATTAATTAATGTAGACGAAAAAGCAACAGACTAATCACCAAAAAACTGACAATAGGCGATCAACTGTTTTTAAATATAGTCTAAGCGTATGCACCACAAACTGTCTGTATCAAACAAGAAAAACAGGAATTTTGGGATGATTTTGATGAAATTATGCAAAATATATCTCCAGGTGAATACGTTCATACAGGCGGAGACCTAAATGGACAAGTCGGGGAGAGTAACGACCTCGACAGTGACGTACACTGAAGATATGGATTCGGTAGTGCAAATGGGCAAGGCAAAGATTTCCAGAACTTTGCAACTATGCACAACTAAAAAATCATTAATACATATTTACAAAAGAAACCAGAGCATCTTATTACCTATAAATGTTCAAACCACAACACGGAAATAGATTACATCATTGGCAACAACAATGGTCTTAAATTGTATAAAGACTGTAAAGTGATTCCTGGTATTGAACTCATACCACAACATAGATTCCTCGTTTCAGTTATGAGGTTATCTAAGCCTCTGAAAACACGCGTAGACAGAACAGAGAGTATAAATTGGAAATAGATACACAGCCACAAAGGTACACAACTCTTCGACTGGGTCCGCACTTATGTGGTAGAAGATATAGGAATTGACAAACCAGTAAATGAGGTGTGGTCTGATTTTGAGAAACTTTGCCTCAAGTAAGCTAAAGAGACTGTGAGAGTATCACAATGTGAGAGTATCACATGAGAGCACTGTGTCAGAACAAGGAAACATCCTGGTGGAATTAAAGCGTTGAAGACCTAATAAAAGCTAAGAGAGACACATTCAGAAGGTGGCTGATATCAAATCTAGATGAAGACCGAATAGAGTATAAGAGTCTCAAGAAGATAGCGAAAGGGGCCGTAGCTGAAAACCAGGGCAATATCTAGGGAAGAATTTTATGATAAACTGGAAAATGCAGAAAATGAAAATACTATCTTTAAAGTAGCCCGGCAACGCTACAGATTCACGTTCGATACTAAGTCAAATACATACATTAAAAACAACCAAAGCAAACTACTAACAGCAAATAAAGACATCAACGGAAGATGGAAGGAGTATTACGAACAACTAATGAATGAGGAATTCCCTAATGAAACAATACCAATTATACCTCCTACCGAATGACCCATAAAATGCATATTAGTTCTAGAAACAAAGAACGCCCTATTAAAAATGGAATATCATAAAACCCGATGGCTCTTCAATGGCATCCACGCAAAAGGCAAGATTCCTGAATCTTGGCGTAATAGTACCTTATGCCCAATATATAAACATAAAGGATATATTGCTCAGTGTAGCAACTATAGGGGAATAAAACTCGCATCACATACGCAAAATATGTTCGAAAGAATTATCGCTTCCCGTATAAATGTTTGCTCCCGTATAACTGAAAACCAATACGGCTTCACATCTGGAAAGTCGACTATTGACGCCATACAGATAATTAGAAACATCGTGCGAACATCATGCGAAAAAAGAAAATCTGCACCTCTTATTCATAGATCTAGAAAAGGCGTTTGACAGAGTATCTAGAAAACTGGTATGGCAGTCACTGAGAGCCCAAAACATACCCGAATACTACATAACCCTAGTCCAAGATATGTATAAGGATACCAAAACCCGCATAAAAAACCCTGCTGGCCTCAGTGATCCGTTCCACGTAGAAGTAGGAGTTCATCAAGGATCAGCTCTAAGCCCACTAATATATAACCTTGATATGGACTACATCACACGGGACATACAAAAGACATCAGAGTGTATACTCTACGCGGACGATATAGTCCTAATATCCAAAAGCGCAATAGATCTGCAAGAAACATTTAGTAGATGGGTAACACAAATAGAGCGCCATGGACTACGTATTCATCGGAGTAAAACCGAATACATGGAGTGTGACTATGGAGAGGCGACAGAAACTGGCTGTGATGTGTATATAGACAACCGTGCGTTGCCCAAAATGGACAACTGCAAGTATTTAGTCTCTGTGCTCACCCCTGACGCAATCGTAGATAAAGATGTCGACCATAGAATAAATGCGGCGTAGCTCAAATGGAGATGGTTATCAGGAGTCCTCTACGATCGGAAAATGCCCATACCAGTAAAAGGGAAAGTGTACAAAACTGTAGTACGAACAGTTATGACATATGGGGCAGAGTGCTGGACCCTTAAGAAAGCACATGAGCAACAACTACATGTAAACGTGATGAAAATGCTCAGATGGGCAGGAGGAGTGACCCGACTGGGCAAAGTGCGAAACGAGTATATCAGAGGATCGTTTAAGGTAGCACCCATTGTCGAGAAAGTAAAAGAAAGACGACTCCGCTGGTATGGCCATATCCTGAGACGCGAAGACGATCACGCTGTGAAAAAGGCATTAAAGATCCCCGACCGACGCCGAGGAAGAGGACGTTCGCCCACCACCTGGTGGTCAAGTAAGCAGAAAGAGATCCAGTGCGAAAANTGCTGGACCCTTAAGAAAGCACATGAGCAACAACTACATGTAAACGTGATGAAAATGCTCAGATGGGCAGGAGGAGTGACCCGACTGGACAAAGTGCGAAACGAGTATATCAGAGGATCGTTTAAGGTATCACCCATTGTCCCGAAAGTAAAAGAAAGACGACACCGCTGATATGGCCATATCCTGAGACGCGAAGACGATCACGCTGTGAAAAAGGCATTAAAGATCCCCGACCGACGCCGAGGAAGAGGACGTTCGCCCACCACCTGGTGGTCAAGTAAGCAGAAAGAGATCCAGTGCGAAAACCTGAGCATACAGACAAGCCAAAATAGAACTCTCTGGCGCAGACGTACAAGGAGACCCGACCCCAGATGAACTGGGAAGAGGGTTGGTCAAAGAAGAAGAAGATATTGCACTATATTATATTGTATTATAATAGAATACAATATAATTATATTGTATTCTATTATAATTATATTGTATTACATTACAGTACAGTATAGAATAGTATACTTCTATACTATACTGTACTGTACTAGATTACATTACAGTATATCATATCACATCATATCATATCAGCGACCCGCGGAAGGACACAATGTT
Organism: Laupala kohalensis; assembly: GCA_002313205.1. Classification (NCBI taxonomy): domain Eukaryota; kingdom Metazoa; phylum Arthropoda; class Insecta; order Orthoptera; family Trigonidiidae; genus Laupala; species Laupala kohalensis. Next base: position 18,697 of record NNCF01128814.1, on the reverse strand, counting down.
CTTCATGGACGTTGAAACTTTGTTCAAGTTCATCGAAATACGGTGACGACGCCTAACTCTGAGTCACTTTCCCCATTGTGATATTAAATCATTATGTAATATTCATCTTATAAGTGATCTGAAAGACAGTGGCAGTTGGATTTCGACGAATAAATTGAAGAGGAGAATGTTAGAACAAAGAAAAACGAATGTCAATAAGAATGGAATATCCTAACAAATATCCCTCAGAAATTTAATCTGCTTGTGAACATAACTTATAAACCCATGACTTAGTCAATAATCCCACCGAAAATAGGACATATCAGTTGTATTCGTAATTTTATTTAATAAACAAGAAGTAATTATTTCTAAGGGACTAATGAACAGACAATTTTTACAGTTAATGGAGAAATGGCTGTTGTAAAATGTTTGTTGTTTAAGGTTGTTTAAGACACAAAGGAATTCTTTCCCATTTGCTATAAGAAATTTTTACACTCTTTTCTAAAGAGTCGCTGAATAGTCTTCAAAGATATATTGATATTTACGATGAAGAACATTCAACGTATATTCTTTTACAATATTTTAAAATATGTTCTCTAGAGGAACAGACTTGAAACACTTTCAGGTGAATACAAGAGGAACGTACTTTAAAATGAAATGCATGGAACGTTTTTCATGTTCAGTTATTTTAATTATAATAACTGTATATGTTAAATGAGTGTCATTATACGCCAAAAAGAATTTGAATTGTTTTTTTAAGTAATCTAGTTACTCGTAAAATAATGAAGCAATTGTTTTCTATGTTCTCCAAACATCAGTACTTTAAAAACGCCAAAATTGTGGGAAAAAGGAAAATTCTGATTGCAAAATTCGAATGTGTTAAATACTATAAAATTCGAAACAGTAGGTCGAATGAGCTTAAGAAGTCTTTTAATAAGTAGGCGAAAAGTTAAATATCACGTTTCTTTGTCTGGGATTTATATTGTCAAAATCAAACTTCTGAAGTAGTTGACGCGAATTTCGAAAATTCGGAATGAATATAATAGGACTATTTTTTTCTGAAATAACTTGTAACAAAAAGTTATCTTATTTCTAATTGATTCTTGTTCGTATATTTCAAGTGGTCGAAATTGCATTATTATTGTTCTCTCGCATCAAACGTATGAGGGAAAATGTTATGGTGTTTTTCTGCTGAAAAATAACTATTAATGATTGTTTTGACTTATTTTAGTATAAAAGGAATGAAAATATTTTAATGAACCTTTTAGTGAGTATTCTGTATATTAAATTATGTTAAAAATATTTATCATTAAGTTATCTGTACTTCAAGTTCGCCACCTCTGGAAACTTAACGTGCTATTTTTGAGAAAACTGGGACGAGTCAGGTAGAAGAAAAAAAAAAAGATCGAATATTTTGCAGCAACATTATTTCTATAACTTACTACATTGGAAAAAAAAGTCTAAAAGTTGAGGAAGACGAAGTTCTTCAACAATAGACTTGGATCATATGTGATGGATTATCAAATTTTAATGAAAATTTGTATTTAGATCTACTTCTTTCGACACTTACTTATATTTTATGCATTTTGACTGACTGCAGTAACACCGGCTTCAATATTCGATTCTTTTTCTTAGGAAATGCTTGGGAAACATATTGAATAGGTACAGAAAAGCTTGGGATTAAGAATATACCAAAAGCTTTTCTAATATATGTATTCAATTTTATGATCGATCTCTTTCAATTTTTAAAATGTTTACAAAGAAAATAAACATACTTAATGATTTATTCACTCTGATTAGGTAGCAGACAAGATATCCAGTTCTTGAAACTGAATAAACACTAATTAAGTCCTCCTTTGTACGGAAATATTCTTTACGTAACCTATTGAGTATTTTGAACATTTTGACGCTCGTGGTGTATATTATTCTTTTTGAGCTTCTGGACGTCAGATACAGTATCAGGCAGTGATTGCCCACGTGTCTCCGGCATCTTCAATGTGCTGGCTCCCGCGATCAAAGCAAGAAGCCCCATAGTGACTGGTGTCGCAGCAGGGCTCATGTTGTTCCCCTGAAAAAACATTAACATTATAGAATTCTCCTGGGTAATATACTTTAATAGAAAAATTATATGTTTCGTATATTTTGATGTAACAATTTATTGGTGCCAGTCTTAGCCGAACCGGTGCGGTATGTGAGATATCTTCAGCGTCCCATCTCGCGTGATATTCTAAACGTAGGGAGTCACGACCTTACCTATCATGTCTCTATCTCGGAGAAAGCTTGCTTCCCGGTATGGAGATTGTCTAGACAAACTTAAACGAATGAAAATATCTAAACCACAACTGGGATTTAAAATTGGAACTTGATGTACTGCAAACAAACAGTTTAATACATACTGTAAGACGGACGATAAATAAACGAGATAAGAAACGAACGTTTGCAAAATAACTTTCCTTTATACGCAGGAGTCCTCCAAATTACGAAGGATCATCTTAATTTTTTTAGGGCAGACGAATCATATTTTTGTGAATATTCTTTAAGTATTCTCTTTAAATACTGGACGGTACTTTAAATTTCCCGCCACCTCAACGTCTCTCCTTCCCAATTCCTAAGTTATGTATGCCTTCCCAGTTTCTAAGTGGCTAAGATGACCTGGTGGCTTGAACGCAACAACAGAAGTAAGTCATGGAATAAATAAGATTTACGGAATATCGCTTTGAACAAACGTACAGGGGGGAAAAGATCACATTCGTCGTTGAGAGAAATGATGCATGGTAATGTTTACTTCCATTAGTTGATGTTAAAAAGCAGTAAATACCTCAAGTCAAGTCAAATTGTTCCACAACTGGCCCTGAAAGTGTCCAAGGGGTTCACGCAATTTCTTGACCTCGACACTAGGAGGAGGAGGAGAGGCCAACATTTTACAGCAGGCTGAGTAATCAGGGAGTCAGTCTGGATGGGGTGTGATTAAAAATCCCCACCCAAACGGGGTTCGAACCCCGTCCATCCAACCAGCAACTCAGCGCGACACTCTGACTTTGCAGTAATACTTTAGAATTAGTAAAATGCTATATTCACTAAAGGTAGTAGTATTAATCAAAGGGACAGCAAAAATAACTTACGTATATTTTCTGTTGATTTGATGTAATAGTTATTACGTGCAACCTCGGCACCAACTCTTTCTTTTAAAATGTAATTCGATAACACAGTTCTTGAGTACGTTAATTTAGCTGTACAAGAATGTGCTGAGTTCTTTCTTTTTTGCATCAGGAGATGATTTAGAACAGCTGGTTTATTCGGTCGCCGCTTAGTGGGGGTAATATAAATCTCACAGTGATGAGGCAAACGTCCGAATGCGGACCTTTGCCTCATGATACAGACTGATCCTCTTCTTCGTTGTATTTTTCTCTTTTTCTTGTACCGTTTGAAATCAATAATATATAATTGGTTATTATTAATAAACATTTTGAAGTACTTATAGACGTAGACAAACCTCCATACTTTTCACTTCCTAAGTAAATTAATTATTTATTACATTTATAATTTCAACAAATGAATTTAAAAAACTGAACAAAATTTTTCGTGTTCAGAAATTACAAGCGAAAAGAAACTACCGCCATTTCACGGACGTCCTTTCTAAAGAAGTCCAAGAGTTCAAAAAAGCACGAAGGTAACTGTTTCTAATCAAAAATCATAATTAAGAACCATCGTCAAAGGTGTGTCGGAACTCTCCCTATTCTTAACATTCTTTATTAATTATTCGTTATTCATTTTGCGTTACTAACGCTATGACTAAATCACATAATGCGATTTTATGATAACTATTCAGTTTCTAATGTATTTACTGTGCAAATAAAGTTTTGGTCTGTGTCTTGTTCTTGAATTTGTTGTTGCGAAAATAGTTTTTTTTTTCGCCAGTGATGAAGCAAACGTCCAGAAGAAACATGTTCGCAAAGATTTGATATAATGACGTGTACCTAAAGATTTCTTTTTTCTTTTGTATAGTCATTGTAAAAGGGAATGTACTCCAATTCACAATCTTATTTAGCTCTTCAACCGTTTTCAAGCCTCATATATGAGAAAATTGGAAAGTGCGTCTCTTTTCCCCCCCCCCCCCGCCGAAATAGCTAACTCTTTATTTATGGAAATCTGAAGAATTTCATGGCCGGTTTGATGAGATGAAAATTTTTTTCTGGTTATTGATCCGACGTTGATTTGGAATTTTCCCGTACTTTCTTTTAATTTAAACGAAACCAAGCTTTTAAACAAAATTGTCCTCACGATCGAAGTTTGAATTTTTAATCCATAATAATTTTTGTTTCATTTGTGGATATTCTCAAAATAAGAACCGTATTGCAGAAATATTATTAAAAACTATGTATGACTACGAGGAGGACAGTTAGCTACTAAGTCAAGAAGCAAGCAAGCAAACAAATAAGCAAGGTCCCATCCCATCAATTCCTATCAAGTTCTCGCGGGAAAATAGAAGAAACCGGGACGGCGCTACATATATATTGCTCGTTCAAATCGAACCAAAATTAAATACAGAGAAAAATATTACAGTTATGAATAACAAGTAGCAATAGAAAACATGCTAATTTTCTTTGTATATTAATCAACTATACAAATTAAAAGTACTATATCTACTAATTGTGTGATAATTTATATAAGAAATTTTAAGAATTGTTGATTAATCCACATTGTTACACTAAATATGAACCACAACACAAACAAATACTTAATGGAATAGTTTAAATACAACTTCATTGCTGTATTATTGTCAACGAAACGAAACAAAGGTATTAAATTATACACATCTTTTAATAAATTCGACACATTATTACATTTTAAATCAATAGTGTGTATTTGTGTGCGACCCAAAGGCGGTAGAGTTGCTTTCCCAAAACGGAAAAACGTTTCTAAAAACTTGAAATTACACCTCAATGTGTCTAGTTTAATTTGTTTCGAATATCTTTGATGTATATTTTATTAAGAAGCAACTCCGCATTAAGAACTTTTTAATTAAATTCCTGACGATCGTACAGCCACCATTTCAAAATCTTACGCAATACTTCGACAATAGTGACACTTCCATTCAAATAACGTCTCATCATTAGCCGCCTCGAGAGATAAGGGATAACACTAGACATGTTTTTCAATTCTCTATTCAACGGTACCAAAACTCAACGAGGACTTATCTCACATTCCACGCATTTGTTTACTTCTTACTGTATATGTGTTGTCTAGGTTGAATGTATACTATAGTCGCCTCGCTTTCGACCCATATATTGACTTCAGGGTTCAGTGAGTCAAAGGCTTTTGAGTTATCGATAGAAGACACATTATGTGTCACAGCTGTATATTTCCATGACGTGGTCCTTTGAATGTAAATGATCAGTCGCAGACAACCCTTTTCCGAAAACTCGCCTGTTCTACGAAGCCATCTCTGGAACATAAGGAATGGGAGAGTGAGAAGGTTAGCTGTGTGGGTCGTTCTCTCTAAATTGGGAGAGTGGAATATAAGACATGCCCCACAGACTCAACTAATAAGTATAAAACTGTTTTATCTCTAAACAATGCAATTAAAACAGTGATCCCCAAAGGGGCCACTCCATTTAATCGATAATTTCAGAGATATTTGATAAGTTTTGGAATAAAATTCTAGGGGACTGAGGTTGATGACAGGAGACTGAAGAAAACAAAAGTTTGTTATCTATATTTTTATTTAAAACAAAGTTTATGTGTCCGCCACTCATCGCAAAAGAGTTTCGAAATTCGGAACATGCGTTGTGCATGAGAAGTCCGAGAAAATCACGCAGTATTTTTCGAATATCGACTTAGCTTTTTTAAATTAATTTTTGAGGGTTCCTTAGCAAAAGTCATGGAACGCAGAATCCCTACCAACATATTTAGTGCTTCGAAATATGACTCACACATTCTTCAGTATTCGTCCACGTGCACCAGTAGACCAGAAAAAAAATGTAGCTTTTCACTTCAATGTCCCAGTTCATATAGAAAGCAAACCGTCCTTCTATCCACCTCCTACTACTCCTAGTATTATTAACTCTTTCAATGACTAACTACTACTACTTAACACCTCCACGTAGGCCATGTTGTAGGTAAACCCAGCTAACTGGCCCACCTTCTAACAATTGCCTCTGCCTCCCATCTCGTACCTCGTATCCACCCATGTAGATAGGATTCAATAGCAAGCTACATTTCCCATTTACAAATACTACAAAAAAAGTGCACTACCCAGTAGACTGTTTCAATAAAAACGAAGTACAAACTCTTCTAGTATGTTTGAGAGGATAAAAAATTATTTCAATTTCACATAAAATTAAGAAAATTGGATAAAATTTAGAGGGCGCGCAAGCCGAAAATGTGTACTTTTGAAAATAGTTTTGTAATAACTGTGTTAAAATGTTAAAACTTTCTTAAAATACATCAAAATTTCATGATTCTTTCTGAAATTTTAATAAAAATAATACCTTTTTAGTTTATTATACTGAATTTTATTTGAGAAATGTATTCGTTAACTCGCATCCACAAAATGTGACTTGCTTTGAATTATTTTTTAGTAAAGTGAATTTTAAGGTCAATTTTTCTCAGGATTCCTCAACAATTTTCACAGTTGAAGTTTTGGTTGTCAAGATCATCTTTAATGAAAGAAGTTTTAGATCTTAACATCTAAATCTATGAAAATTTTATCGCAGTTTAATCTTCCGCATACATTCATGTTCAAATTAAATAAAAAGAATGCTACGCCATTCTCAATATGAACAAATTGTATTACTGATTTTCTTTAGATTAAATACGTGGATTTCAATAAGTGGAAATGTAAAAATATCTTACAATGTAGATTTGGTTACAGCTGCATGAAATCGACGGTACTTTGAACCAATAGTTTCTGTCCCTCATCACCTGATATAATAGACTTGAATTTTGTTACCAGTGCCGCACCCCTTTCAGCGGTGTCATAAACAACTTTTAAATAGGACAAGTCAGTTTTCGCTCTTTGAAAGTGTGTATTCAGTTCCCACAATGAGGAACCTTCTTCGAAAAAATCAGTATCAATTTGGATCGGCCAAGAGACTGCATGTAAGTTCTGAAACTTACCACGATTCTTCCAGTGTTTTAGCTCACAGTCTGATTTATAATTATTAATCACTTTGGAGCATCTTCGTGATTACTATTATCTTTTAAAGACTGAACCAGTTTTATTTTAGTATCATGTGACACTTTTAAATCAAAAGAGGCTAAGTCAACAGTTTATTCGGGTAAAAACCATAAATGATTTCTTAAAACCACGATCCAATATAAAATATGCCAATGAAAATATTTACAAACCGCATACCTATTTCTTCTTTTCTAGTAAGCATAAAATGATTTGTAAATATATCCATTTTCAGTAAATGTAAAGCCATCCACCTTGCATGGTGTATTGCACCCGGAGGTCGGAAATGATAATTTGTAGCTATTCTTTCACCCAAAATTATAATAGTCAGTTTTAAAAGTTCTGTGCAATTTACTCCTGAAGAGAATATCTAAAAACAACCAACAAGCAAAACATGCCAAATAATTTTCGTCATATTCTGTATTAAATCTTTCTAAAACATATTACCTTTATCTGCTGCCATACAAATGATAAATTTGCCTATTTTTCAAAATTCAGCGCCTCAGATATGATTTCATCATCAATACACACTACAAATTCTGATGTATCAATGATTGGCCAGAATTTCTGAAATATTTTAGATAGCCCAATAACTGGACCTGTAGTCATTAGTGTAAGAATTATTTCGAATACATTCTTGAGAATAAACTCATGAATGTGGTGACGACACAGCAAATACACTAAATCTTTATCACGTTCTTGTTCTAATAGAAGGCAAGTTCCATTTCGTGCACCTGAACATAATTTTAAGTGTTTAAAGTAAAATGAAAATTTGAAACAAAATATTTTCATGTATGCGTAGAAATGATACACAGAGAAATGAAAAATTGAATGTATTCTAGATTTATTATAAAGAATAATGCATCAAGTATTTTGAAAAATTAAATAAGTAATTAAAAATGTATTAATTGTTTTCATTTTGTTAAAGTTGACCTAAATTTGTTATTGTAATATACCCAAAACTACATGCAAAACAAATAAAAAAAGTTAAAAGTAAAAGAGAAGGACCAAAAAAGTTAATTAATGTAACTGCGATTATAAGTTTTCAGTAGACCATAAATGTACACGTGAGCCTGAAATGTTATACAGATATCATCGATCATAGTGAAGTTATAAATATTAATTCTTTAAAGTGTGATCTTGTCATCCGAAATTTCTACTGTGAAAATTGTAGAGGTATCCTGAGAAAAAATTACCTGAAAATACACTTTTCTGAAAAATGATTCAAATCATGTCATATTTTAAAGCTGCGAGTTAACGAATACGTTTCTCAAATGAAATTCACTTTAATGAATGAAAAAAAGTATTATTTTTATTACAATTTCAGAAAGAATCATAAAATTTTGATGTAGTTTAAGAAAGTTTTAACATTTTAACAGAGTTAAACAATTTTTGAAAATACACTTTTTCGACTAGCGCTACCTCTAAATTTCATCCAATTTTCTTCATTTTATGTGAAATCAAAATCATTGTTCACCCTCTAAAACGTACTAGAGGTACAACCAATTATTTGGTACTTCGTTTTCTTTGGAACAGTCTACTGCCAATCGATTTTTTTGAAATTTCGTTTAGTTTTCTTCTTACTCTCATCAATTGCGCTTAGAAAGAATAGTTGTACAAAATTCAATTATTTCACATTAGAAAAGCAGCGGGTGCTCAACTAGTGTCTTTTAATTGATTGACAGAACAAAACATTTTACCATAACTTTTTCACAGTTGGAGTATTTACCCAAAAATCCTAAAATTGTGACAAATGGCGCATCCCTATGACAGGCAATGTAAGAAGTCTTATTCGCCTGCAGTCTTAAGTTTAGGGGGAAACAATGAAAGGGAACTAAAAGTAATTTTAATGATCGTATTTATTATTATAATAGTTATTATTAATCTGCTAGTTCTGTGGCAGATATAATACGGGAAGCGTATACGTAGACCTACAATTACCGAAGTCCAGCAATATAGCAGTCAACTCAGATGATGGCATGTGGTCATGGGTACACAGTAGTCGTTCAGAACTTGAAAACTTTATTTGCTACAATTGAGTTGTCACTCGATAACAGTATGTTTTTCTATTATGTACGTATTAGTATGTAGTATCATTAAGTTGACAAGAAAATCTCTATATAATCGGAGGGGGGGGGGGAATTTAAGAGGACCTTATAGTTTTTGTAATTTTGTATTTAATTATGTATTTTAAACCCGTCTAACATGTTTTAATTTATTTTTCTTATGATAAAGATTTCTAGAGTGCCTTATTTTAATGCTGTTCGTGCTTTCCATGAAACGTTGGCATATAAATTGAAATTAATGCGCAATTTTGACAATTATTATTGACAATTATAAGAGGTGGAATTATTTTTCCCTAGTCAGGAATTCCGTAAGACGTAGAAGTGGAAAAAAAATGTCAGAAGGGGAAATTCCCTGGCTTTCCCCTTTAATTCGAACCCTAGTAGTGTTTGTTTATTTTCCACATTTTCATGGAAATTAGCAGGAGAGTCGTGCCCCACAATTTTCCAGAAAATTTCACCATATTAAACGATAGAGAATTGCATGTTTACAAATACAAATTATTTTTCTCTGTCGAGAGGCTATGGCACAATGGCGTAGTGTTTTGCGGATTGTCGGCGATTTCGATAATCGGTAACCGTTGAACTGATAATTATTGTCATAAATTGACTGTCCACTGTTTTCCAGAAAAGGAAAATTTCAGATCCTAAATCCGAACTGGGATCAGAAAAATTTGTTGAGTATTTTATACACACACACACATAT
>NNCF01128813.1:167338-220685 GCA_002313205.1 Laupala kohalensis | reverse complement strand
TCCGGTCCATCCGTCTTTACTCCTGACCGAATGGTATTTTTGTTTTCATTTTTCATATTTAGGGTAGAATTTACTTCTGACATATATATGCACGTGTTTTCAATTTTCTTTTTACTTGAACACAAAAGGCACTTCACATGAAGGTCAAAGTACATTTTTGAATATTTTTCAAAAACTGGTCCAACTATTTTGCTTAAATTTTATATACGTAAAGTAGAATTAGTATGCATTACATCCGCATTAGCGGTATTTTGCTTGATAGTTTGGTACAGACGCAGTAAAATAATTTCTATCTACTACATTTACGCATTTGTTTACTGTTTCAAGAAGCTTGAACAATATTTAGCAGTGTAAATGGACCAAGCAGACGTAAATACACTGTTAGTAAACTGAAATGAAAGATATGATAATGATAAAATACATAGGAGGACAGAAAACGCAATGCAAATACGAAAATACATAAATTTCTGTCTACAACGAAATTACATTTACACAACACTTTTACGATATTTATAAGACTGATATGTCGCTATTTGTTTTGAAATATTATTCTGAATGTTTATTTTAATCTCAAATTTCAAATATAAGACAGTTCATCTAGCGACTTTGAGCATGAACAGAGCACTGGAAGACGATCAAAACAGAGAAGACCACGTCAGAAATGACCCTTTTACAATAGAATTTGTTCACTCTATGCTGCAGACGAAGAGCGCATATGAGAAAGTATGTGCAATGGTTTTGCACCACTAGTTTTCAGTTTAACATTGTTATTTGATTTTATGGATTCCAATCCATGCTGACATTATTTACATATCCGACATGGTTTTCCCATCCAAATAATTTTATCCTGATGTAATAATAACAAAGTGTATTTATTTTGGTGAGACTATGAGAAGAAGAAAAAGAAGAAATGAAAAGTTCATAATTACATTTAATGTACGGATTTTAAGCATTGATTGTAAATAATGCAGAATTGATGTATGGATTTTTAATCTATCTTATCTGTCCCATTTGCGTGTTCAACCGTCCTATAGCCGTCTTTGATCAAAAGTAAGTTATTGATAGCTTGTACGTGGATAGTGGGCCAAAGGGATGAGTAAAATGGTAATGATGTATTGACTAAAGCATCAAAGAGCGCTTACCCGTTTCGTACGGAGAACTCAGTAATTCATAAAAGTTGCACTAAGAACCCTCCGATAAACGTAGTTACTTGCGTTTAGTTATGAATGAATTTAGTTCACCGAGCTGGTCAGTCGGTGGCCAAAAAGAAGCACTTTTATTCGCGTATTCATTCCACATTATTCTCGAATTTTTCGAAGCTCCAATGTTAGGATCGGGAAATGTGAAGGGAATACGTATTCGTTGACACTATTTGCTCAATTCCACCACTCATTACTTGTATATAATTCACTCGAGATCTTTGCATACCCCACTTTGAAGTAGCTCGTGAAGTATTATTGAGAAAAAAAAAATACTTCATCCATTTAAATACATTTTAATGCTTCAAATTCTTCTCTTTGGGAATTTTAGTTTATTAGTATTATTCATGTACAATATCATTTTTTTAAATTGTAATGTTTTCTTTCTCCATCTACTTATCTCTGGAACTCCCGTTGGAGAAAAATTTCTGGAAGATATAGAGTTCTTGAAAACAGTAAAAGAGTGAGGTGCTTGATTTGAGATAATTAAGTTCGAAAATATTTCACGCAATTTCTAGCAATTTCCTCTTGTTTTTTTTAATTTCCCGCCAAAGGAAGAATTCGATCTAACTTATAAGTATATCTGGATTAGACAAGTTTTTTTAAACTTAAACTACATAAATAATGACCCCATACCCAACGTTGTTATTACCGGGATAGTATCTTCATTTCTTATGACTCATTTATTGTTCTCTCTTCTTCTTTATATATTTCTTTCTTCCTTTTAAGTTATTCCTTCCTCTTTGTTTCATTCTTCCCCTGTTACGGTTTTACGGGTTTTGGGCAACACTTGGTCACTAAAGCCTTGCTCCTTCCCATCACTTCGTAGTAGGCGTAAATCTACTATTGATAACTTTTGATGGTTTTAGTAATATTTCTGTTATCTCCAATTTCCGTGACATTCTCTTCAATTAATCTATATTTCTTTCTTGCACTTCATTTTTATAATGTTATATTAAGAAGTATCCTAATTTTTTAAGTCGTCAATGTAATTCCATCTGTCTTTTCCATATCTTGGACAGTTTCCATATCAAATGTTCCACAGTTTTTTTGTTTTTTTTTCAAACAGGGAGTTATCATTCTCAATTATCTTCAAAGTTACACACGCATTAATATTCCTATAAGCGGATTTAAATTTTTGGCACCCCTAGGCAGTAGTAAATATTGCGTCCTTTGAGAGTAGATTATATATTCATATATTTTAATTATTTATATTATTTATATAATATATAAACAAAGTAATAGTTATATATTTTTGCTTATTTATTATTCTTATTTTTTATTATAAGGTACAAAGTAGTATTAACATTATAACTATACAAAAACCTAATAAACCAGTCTAAAAACATGTAACTTAGTTTTAAATTGGAAGGGAATCCTTGGTGGTCCAACGAAAATCTTGAAAATTATTTTTTAGAGGACAATAAAAAAAGGAACTTATTTAGAAAATAAACATTTTCTCCAAATGTTCCAATTTTTTCGTTACTTTCTTTTGGCGCTCCCAAAATCTTGCGCTTCTAGGCAATTGCCTATATCCACCTCTATATATGAGAGACGATCACATTGCACGCACGGAAGAGACGCTGTGGAAATACGCGTTGACATAAAACATTCTAATCGAGTTGCAAACGTAACGATGAAAACTACACCCGAAAAATTCTTATTTTTACTCACAATGGAAGGCACATTTCTATGAAAACCAGTCCTGCTCAACTTCTTTATTAAAAGCATGTGGTTAAATGAACGAGACGACGCGATGGATTGAACCTCATCCTATGATTAATAAGTCATACAATAAAAAAAATAAAAAACACTTTCCGGAGGGATCTGGATTCTTCGGGGACCGCAGCAATTTCAAATGAAACTATTTTATTCTGCAATCAAAAAGACAGGATAGCGAGCTAACTCAGGTTATCTACGTGGAATGGGAAGAGGAGATAGTGTGTACCCAAAATTTGTTCTCCCCTGGATGTAACTCTATATTCTCCAAACAGAGGATATACAAGCTAAATTATAATGCATACGCCGTAAGTCTATTTAAGACACCTGAGGGTGACGTTGGTTTATGCTGCGGCCTCCCCTGGCAATTTTGCAATTTTGCCCGGACAACGAAAATGGTTTCACCATCAAACTGCAAATTTATGGAGTCGTGATAGCATAGCGAACCACCGTCACCAGACAGCTCTACACAAAAAGTGACACTTTCCATTTGATATAATTACGACAAAGCGGTCAGAACATGATTGCGTTTCGACAGAAAAAATATTGACCCTTTAATCAGTATGGTACGGCAAGATATTTTTCATTACGCCATAATATTGCGTTCGAAAATATTGATTTTCTGTATCGTTGATCCAAAAATATTCAGAGGTAGATATTTTTTTTATTACGGGTGTCAAAAGAACAGGTTTGGAGCTCATAGTAAAATCAGACTCATTACCAAAAATAATTTTCAAATAATATTTATTTTACATGTATACGCTATTTTTTATCATTATAAATTCAGTTCATGAGTTGTCGGAAACCTTTTTCGAACACATTCCTTTGCACACATATAGACGATAAGGCAACGGACGAAATTCGTCTTTTATTACCTGTAATCACTTAGGAATTTGTGCGTAGTCCTTTTCAGGGATTCGCATAAACGCAAGTTAGACAAGTCGTTTGGGTGATTTCTGCGGGTGGAAGACTTTATTTCTTCATTCAAGTGGCGGCGATAAGGATAGAGTTTATGTTATGATTCGTAATTTAAAACATTTTAAATCATTGGACTAGAGAGAAAAAGAAATGTTTACGAATCGCTTCTAATTTTTAAAAGTTTTAATGTTTTTGATTGAAGAACAACATCAAAATTATTGTGGCAAACATTAATAATCATCGAAGCTTAAATTTTTCAATTACTATTTAGTGTCTCTCAACGATATATATTACTCATAAGTATCGCTATGACGATCTTCTATTTAATATTCCTCAGATTTTTTTGAATGGTACTGTTTTTGTCTTACACGGCACCGGACATCGTGGAGTTCGGAAATATCGTACGTAAAAATAAAATCGACACTCTAGAGTTCGTATCCTGGAGCTGAAGAGATATGAATTTTAGGATGATTATTATACTTACAGAAAAGGAAAAGTCAGAAACTTAAAAAAGTTCCACTTATACTCCACGAGAGCATATTTTATTCATTTATTTAATATTATTTTGAATATGTCGAGACCCACTCTTCCGCCTAATCACGTGATTCGGATGAAGAGTTTGGGGAGGGAGAGAGAAGGATCTATTACGACCACCCCAACGTAACTTCATCTATCCCTCCGTGGATGACTCGAATCACGTGAGTTCGTTTGTGAAGCGACGCGTCGCGGGGGAGGGAGAGACGTGTGTGTGGTCAAGGCGGCGATCGGGGCAATGGCAAAGAAGCGGCAGCGCCAGTAGCAAAAATAGCTCTGCGCGAACGCCCCGCCGCTGCACAGTGGTCTTTATTTTTATTGCGGCGTTGGCGCGACATCCGCAGGCGCAGGGACCCCGAGGCGTCGACGGAGCGTTCATTCGGCGACGAGGGCACTCGAAGCTGTTGACTGCTTGCGGCCGAGACGAGGAAGAGCGCGTGAACCATGGTAAGTGCTGGGCGCAGCTGGGCACGCGCGGCGCGGCACGGCGACTGGACAGACGAGGCACTCACTTTGAAGAAATCTCTCGATTTTTTGATATCTTTAATGCACTATCACATTAAACAACACAATTTTAACATAAAACGTGTTATATTTTGTTGTCGTGTTCAACTATTAAGTGTCATTGTGCCTGTCGGATGATTCGCACAATAGATGGAGGTGGGCGATAGGGTGTTTTATTTAAATCGATTATAATGGCTGACCACACACTTTCAAGAAAATTCGTTGAATATTTTTAACTCTCATTTCTCATTCTTTTCAATATAGATACACTAATTTTATCAAAATACATTGTACATGTATATGAATAATTTATTCTTAACAATACAATTTGAACGTAAAATACAAAATGAAATATCAGGGATATTTTGTAATTTACACGTAGTATCATTACTTTTGATTGATGTAACACCAAAATTGAATCAGCATTTTAGGTGTACATGTATATTCAATTACGAATATTGTAACACACGCATTGGTTATTACGATAACATAAGAATTTATCAACTGTTTCATGAATCAGTGAATTATTATGCCGATGCATTAAATGAACCTGAATTTTAAACAAATAATTTACTTTTAACATAACATACACTTTTATTTCATAAAAAATACATTTAAAAACATTAACTTATTTTTTATGTAACACCTTTCTCGAACATTTTTTTTGTTGGTGATTAATTCGAACATTTTATTGCCAATACTGCAAGCCTGAACAATATTGAACATTTTTGTATGAAATGTTAAAATATCATGTTCGTAATTATGATATTGCTTATTAAATTAAACTTACATACATTGTATTAATAGGTTCACAAGACCGTATGACCATAATAACATATTATACGGTATTATATGTATGCATCATTAGAATATTCAAAAAGAAATTTATATGCAACGTGTTTTATTCAATTTTGTTAGTTTTGCAAAACTCCTTGGTAACCGAAGAGTATCTCGAGAAGGGAAAGATACATAGTCATTGCGGCAGGATGCATAGGCATGAAACCCTTCATGCACTCGGACTGCATTGCGAACAGATATGGAGTCCAAAATAAATGGCTTGCAAACTTCTTTATGCCTTCCACATTGTATTTGAAAATCTCACAAACTCTCACTTCCTCATGGCTCATATGTTGTGAAGTTAACACTAATAATGTATTGCGTGGTGAAATCACTTTCTTACATTTCTGAACACAAACCTAACTCAATTTATATTGCGTGAATAGTCTACTTTCTAATCATTCTCCCACGCAATCTACCCTCAATACTGATCGTGTTCGCTCTCTGTATACCTCTCACAATGGCAAACTACGATCTCCTCTGGGTTGTCGATGCAGAAGACGTGACGGACGTAACCTCACTCCCATCCGATATACATTTTTTAAACATCTACATTAAGACAAGTTTTGGCTCCTTTTATCAGTTTCTTGCCAATTATTTGTTTTCCACGGTATAAAAATAATCTTCAAATGCTGTTTTGTATCAGGTTACGACTACACTACACAAGAAAACAATTAAACTTTTAATTTTAACGATAAAATAAAATAATTTTTGTGAGATAAACAGAATTTATTACCTATACCGGAGTCATGTTAGAATTATAAGTTATACAGCAGTTGGCATATGAAATTCTAAAACGGAAAGTCAAACATTTCAAATCGAATAGTGAATTGAGTAATGAATTTGTCCTATTGGTGGTATTTTAGTTAGTGTTGCTAACATTGAAATACTTGTTTTATTTACCAGAGTGCAATGGCAATGATGTGTTTATTGATAAATTGAATTTAAAACATTCACTCACCGGACGTTTAAATGAATAATTTAAAAATTATTTTGAGATCAGGCTTATTTCCGTCTACGAAGAAAGTAAGTTTTAGATCTTCATATTCCACATGTAAGATTTATTTGAAAACAAAATTAGTAACATATAAAATATTTTTTGTACAAATTAAAGAAATATTTAACTTTTTCGAAAATCGTGTGTGGAAATAGTGAGGTATTATAGGGTGGAACAGTTTGGAATCGACAAGACAATGGGGATCCAAGACATTCGAAATTTTAAATTGAAGTAAATTACATCAACCATTGCAAAATAATAACTGCATTACAGTTTTCCATTGAAATTCATAATGTTAAGACAAATAATGATTTAATAATAGTAAAGAAACAAAAAGTTGGCTTGTTAATGATTTGCCTAGTTTGCGTTGCGTTAATAAGAGACTACCGAAGCCAAATCGGGTAGTAACGAGATCAGGGAGCACGATACCAGTTTACTGGAACTGACAGACGTTAATATAACTTACTATTGAAGTATACGTAGTGCATTGGTTCGGAGAGCTTATACTGGGGAAGTGTCCCGAGTAGCTTAGTTGAAGTTTTCAGCAATTTGGCTTACCGTTAATAAGACCGGCGTGTATTTTTAGGATCTTCATATCGACGCGAGGTTGTATAATCCCTTGGAGTATAAGGGATTCGAAGTCCTCATCGCCCTCCGCCACTATCTCGTCTGCCCCATGCGTGTGCACGTCTCTTCATCCACTGTCTTGTTTCCTGCATGTCATGCATCTTGAGTAGATTGTAGTGGATTGCGACAGTATAGAATCCAGTATTTTGTTTTTAAATAGAAATTATAATATAAGAAGCAAAAATAAAACTTCAAGGTTTTGATCAATCTCGAGCTGTAATAAGTTTTGGAATCCTATTATACTCGTACTTGTTCGTGTAAGCACGATAACTTTAGTACGCTTTTTGTTAACCAAATTTTGAATTTAAAAAATAAATAAAATATAAACATTTTCAACCTGTGTTCTACTTCGATTCAGTGGAGGTATACTTTTATCTTTAAATTTGACATTCATTTAACCTTTACCCATTTAAATATTATGCAACAGAAGACAATGACGAAGTAAGGAATCAAGGTTTCATATTTTTAAGAAAACTTTTTTTATCCGTAAGTCAATTTTTTTCTTTTGGAGTTCATAAAAATAACACCCCTAAATTGTAAGAGAAAATTCAAGAAGAGTGACTCGACTTTCGAACATGTTTTCTCAGCAACTTGAACTCTTCGTTTGTGTACAGGAGTCATTGTAGATTAAAATAAGCACACTTTCCTATTGAGTTTGTAATAATTTTTCTAGTCTACTTTGATACAAAACTCACCAAAAAATTTGTTCATGACTCAAAACATTGCTTGTTTCTGAAGAATTGATATGAAACCTTTCTTAAATTAGATATAATTTAAGCTGCTACATTGATAGATATCATTAATGAAATCGTGTTCACTTCTACATTTATTGTTTAAGCCGTATTTACTTTGTCCGTATAATAGAAAACTATAGATAATCTTCTACAATGGTAATTTTAATAATTAAAAAGTAAAAAATTGTTCGTTCGGAAATATAATTTATTCCAAAAGAAATTATATCTTTACAATATAATTTCAAAAACTCGTCATTGTTGGTTTTCAATTTCCGTAGTTTAAATGCTCATAATACACTCTACTTTTAGCCCCTAAATATTTACTATATTTCTTCGAACAGCGCCAAATTATGAGACAGAGAATTAATATTATCATATACATCTTCGTTACTTCCACCCAGTACATAAAATATTTGAGAGTGTAGGAGAATTGAATTTAACTTAAACCATAAGAGATATTTCCCGTGCAGTTATTTGTGTACATAAAAACGAATAACAGAATAGTGGACTTTTGACTTTTGATGGATTCTTGTACTACGAATCTATTGCTGACATTAATCATAGTACATGTAGAATCACCCGGCAAAATTCTACTGAACAGTTTTGCTTGTCTGAGAAATTGATTTATTAGTAAAGTTATGATTTATTAAACTTCCCCACTCAATGTTTATCAATGAAATATGGCTTATGCACATGAGCACGAGTAGTGAAACAATATATCCTGAAAAGCATGTGGAATGATTCTAGAACAGCTTTCAACGGTATCGCAATAAAAAGAGCGACCGTTGTTTATAATATTATCGTTATTAGTTAGAAATTATAGAATTTAAGTACGTAATTCATATATTCTTTTTGCTACTTCAAACAAATGTTGATGTTCTGTCGTGAAACTAAATGTGATTACAGGCCAAGGTTGGAGACAAAGTTACACTCGTTTCACAACTGTTCTTTTGCCAAATCGCCAAAGGAAACTGAGGGGAACAGTCGGTCAAGTTCAAATCCAACCGTTCTTGTCATTCCAGATGTTACAAGAATCTCGCAATCGTGAAAGATCGCTGTTCCAACATTTCTGGATCGCTGTTCTGTCAACCTCGATAGAGTGGGATAAAATATTGAAATCAAACTGTTTATTTTCTTTCTCAAATTAATTGTACATATAGTAATTTACTTCCATTTTGACTATCAGAAGTATTGTGCTTTGGAAATAATTTGCGCATTCAAAGAATTCAAATTCGGATAAAAAGACTTCTTAAAGTATTTAAAGAGCAAACGAATACTCTATAGAGTGTATCTCAAAAAGGGTTTTTGATCAGGCAGTATCAGCTGAATTAGAAAAAGGCGGCAGACGCCTGGAAAACGATCTGCATTGTTTCAATTAAAAGAACCCCACCTACTTTTTATTAATAGCATTACCGTCAATTGATCTTTCGAAGACTTATGTTATGAAAGTCAAACGCTTGCATTAGTTATTTTTCTTAATTCTACAACTTATTATTATGAAATTTCATATTTCATGACTTTGAATACCGATACTAGAAGCTCTAATTTTGTACATAAATAAAAGTTGGTACACTTCATTTCTGAACTTGAGTTCTGCGATAAATACATTTATTTTTTGGTTGCCTGTTTTGTTGCACATTTTCATTTCATGATTTTATCAATTTACGTGTTTGCACCCACAACCCACGTGTGGTTTCTCTACCATTACCCAACTATTTCAATTTTTATTATATTATTTACATACTCATGAAATTGTCTTGTGTCTTTCAGTAAAAAAAAATCATTTATCAGAAATAATCTCGTCGGTTAGTGGAAATTTTCCTTTCGTTTATCACAACTTGTCTGATAAAAAATGTTGGATATTTCTATCCTCGTTCCGCACATACATCTGCTATCACTGATAATTTTCAATTTTGATAAATCATTTCTATAATTTCCATGTCTACTTAATTTCCTTCCAATCTACTCCCAGGATAAATACCTGGAAGAACGAAGGAATGTAATTGATGCAAGATGAGGAAGAACAGGAAAGAAAGTGTTTTAAAATATCACTGACCATTCCTGCTATGTTTATGAAATATATATAGAGTAGAGTGGGGAAAAGGTGCAATGTTACAGGTTGTCGTTTGTTGTGATGTTCATCTCCATTGTCACGATACGATCTTCATGTGTAATGAAATATGTTCATAACTGGAATATCACTTTTTCACACGTGTCACCAAGATAATGAGATAAGCCTATTCTGCCGCTATGATGTATTATTGTTTTCAGAGTGTCTCAGTACCCTCTCATTCTTTTAAAATGTAATACAATCATACAGCTCTTGAGCACGTTGATTTAACTTTAAGAATTTAATTCTGCTTTCGCAGTTCGAGATTATTGGGCATGGCTGTTTTATTCTACTATCGTGAAATAGGTCAATAAAACAATACTGCAACGGCGAATGAATGAATGTCCGAATGTGGATCTTTGCCCCACGATACAGACTGTTCCTCTACTTCTCTCTCTATATATTTCTCTGTTTTGTTCTTCTAACGTTTCAAATCTATAATAGATAGTTATATTTTAATCAGCATTTTGATTTCACATAGACATCTACCTAATCCCCATATTTTTAACTTCTTAACTAAATCAATTCCTTATTACACTTATAATTAAAGTATAAACAACAATTAAAGAATAAAAATATTCCATGTAAATATTTCCTGTTATTTTATTTCAAGACCAAATGAAGCTGCAACCCTATCACTGATAGTATTTTTATTTTTTTAAAGAGCCCAAGAGCACGAAAGAAGCTTTTTCAACTCAAAAATCGAAATTAAGAATTCTTGTCAAAGAAATGCCGGAGCTATTCCTGTTATTTAATTTGTTTTCTTTAATAATAACTAAGAATAAATTTGCTCCAGTCACAGAATGTTATTTTACGATTACAACTCTGTTTTTGTATTACGACAAATAAGAAACTTTAAATTTGCTGTTGTGAAAATCCTTTTTCTTCCGCCATTTCGGAAAAACATGTTAGCGAGAATTTTGTAGTATGAAGTATTAGGTAAATGTAATGTTTTTCTTTTGTATAGGCACGGTAAATGGAAATTTACTCCATCAATTATTATTTGAGTTCTCCAACCATTTTCAAGTTTCGTACATGTAAAAATCTGGCAAGTTCGTCTCCTTGCCACCCCCTCACCGCTATCCAATAGTAAACGATACATGTATAATATAGATGGGAATATAAAACACAGTATGAGTTAAAGTAAATATGCTATTTTTTCCTGTGTATTTACATTTATGACTCCATTATACAGAATGTAGCGATATGATATCTTGTGTTTAGGTCACAATAATTACATCATTCATCGGATCGCCAACGAATCGACTTTTATTAAGCCATCTTCAGGGCTCTCAGGAATCATAATTGAATCTCCTCATCACCAAACATATCACTTCAACCATTTATCCCAAAGCATTATGCTGCATACAGAACATGTTAACTTTATTCAGAGTTAGGAAATATGCAAGCTTCTGCGTTATTAGTTCTGGTACGTGAGACCTAAAATACCACTCGTCCGTACAAAGCAAGTCAGATATAATGCTAACTCACTCCTGTAGACTTTCGTTTCATTTGAGATTCAACAGAATTGGGCTCCTTTGAGAGTCTAAGTGTTATGAGTGAACGTATGGTGGAATAATAATTACTCATGCGACTCAAGCATCAGGACTCCAAGGACACTGCTCATTAAGACGATGAGTTGCATATACGTCTAACAACTCCAATTTTGAGAGCGTAGTTTCATTACAATTTTGTAACATTGAATCTGCAGCGGTTACTGTTTATTACCGCCGGAGATGGTTCAAACCACGGCTTATCCAAGTGCAATTTTATGAACAAAGTGGATCAGCGGCAGGGTTCGTCGAGTTGTTCCCTTTCCTCTTGCCCTCCACCATCTTTCTTCACTACTTCATCCCTTTCTGGCTTCAGGAAACGCCCTGACATAAACTTCCAATAGGTTATCTACTGCGGAATACTGCCATGTACACACTCCCTACACTTAAAGCTGACCGAGAAATAAATTCAATTTGTTAACTTCATTATACGCTCTTCCACCTACAATATTCCGAAACATATTCCGAAAAATTTCGTAATTCTTTCTTCGTGATTGATTACTCTGTTTTTCTTTTAACACCTTCCTTGTTATGGTTTCAAAAGAATTAGTCGCATAATGTATTTGATTAAAGTACATTGATCTCAGCAAAATATGCTTTAAAAATAGTATGGCTACGATGAAATGGGAATAAGAATTTATAATATACTTCACATCTATGGTTAAGATAAAGATTTCTACTGGTGCTCAGTATTGAATCATACACATTCAAAAGTGAACTATATATTTCAGATGTTAAAATCCAGAAGAAACTACTGTAAACGTTGTCTGCTAAATAGGCATCATAGAAATGTCTCAGGTATTACAACTTTGTGACTTTGCCAAATCTTGCCACGAGTTGCTCGTAAAATCTTCGAAGCACTGGCAGGTTAGCAAAAGCTTCACATCTGCACGCCTTACAAGCACTTGTAGGATTCACAGTTGTGTTTCCCGCACGCACACACTCACATTGACACACACACACACTCACTTGGCTGGGAGGCATGTTCTCCCGCGCCCTGCACACTGGCTGTGCTGCCAACAGCCCTGCACACTGGCTGTGCTATTTCTTGCTCTCTACCTTGGTTCCGCCATGGCCTTGGTTTCGCGGTCAGTTCTTGACCCCGGGACGTGGCACGCGCCAAGGGTTGCTTAATGAGGAGTGATCAGACGAGGAATTCCTCTCATGCTCTTTCAAGGGTGGATGGAAGGTGGAATGAACTCCATTTTTATCGCGAAACCAAAATATTTTTACAGGAAACTTGCATTTTCAAGCAGTACCCGAACCTGCATCCCTTATATTGCCGGGTCCAAAGCTATAACCGTTTAAGCCGTCCGAGATTGAACGATCATCACGTCAATTCTCGTGGATAACCACAATTATAAATTTAAAGTTTACGTCACTCACACACTGACTGCTTATTTAATCTATTAATATTCCACTTAATGTGCAAGTATATTAAATCAATTTACGATTCAACACTGCTATATTTCATAATCACTTGATGATTAAAATCACATATGCTCTATGGTTCTGGACAACAACGTTTCGAGGCCGAGACTCTAGCCTCCTCTTCAGCTTCTCTGCATTCCTTTAGATTGCACTAATACACATATCAAATGTTGATATGCTAGTAATAAAATATTGTGAAATTCACATGTCAAACATTAATAATAATAGTAAAATTCTAAAATCAGCCATATTTTAATGGCATCGTACTATACTGTACATCTTATCATTCTGGCGTTAGAGAGTAAACTCTGAAGTGATAGTGAATATGTGATTTTAATTATCCAGTGATTATGAAATATATCAGTGTTGTATCGTAAATTATTTGTCTTCAATAGATTTGCATCTTGAATGGAATATTAATAAATTATGTTAGGTATCTAATTACTACATATTTCCATTTTTTTGTAAAAAATTTTATTCTTTCCTAAACACACGTTTTTGAAGCGCAAACAAATTCGTCAAATTGATGAGCCAAGTTTCACAAATACGTTTGAACGCGTGAGGCTGAAGTATGAGAGTTTTGCCAGGGTCAAAATTACTTGACAAACTTCATGTCAAACTAGTATGACAAATATATTTGATCGAGTATGGGCGCATTGACAATGTGTTCTTCTTATTCTTGTTATTCAATTTTTCTTTTCTCTAGTTCAGTCAGCAGTAACATCCAATTTTTGACACTTTTTTCTCTCTCATTACTTGTTTTTCCATGTTGAAAAAATCTTTGAATAGGCTATAAGCACTATAGAGCAATGTATCCCGTGCATTCCCTTTCTCCTAATAGTCAAGTATCTTTCGTAGAATAACAGAATACATCAATATTTTTTGTCAATTTGCTATAATTTCTTCACAGAAGCTTTTATGTCATTAACATAAATAATTTACGTTACTATATATTATTTTTTAATAGTTCTTTAAAAAACTTTTAATTATGAATAAAGTATTCCTAACTTATTGCATGGAGGATTTCTAAAATCGATACATGAAACTAATATAAATTGTACGACATTTTTAATATAAATTAAAATAAAATTCAATTAAAATAACTTGTTATTGTACTGAGGATACGAAACAAACTTTAAAACAACTTTAAGTATCTATATGTAACTCTAATAAAGGAGGTTCATATAAAAAATAAATACATACTTCCACTAACTTTTTCTAATAAATCGTGCGTGTCTTCATAGTCAGTGGCGTCATTTCAAATTTTCTTTTGAGGGGTGAGGGTTACAAATACGAAAAACAATAGTGTTTTCTAGATTTTGTAATTGTTTAGTTTTATTAGAAAACAAAACCTATCAACTCATCTAATGAGAAGTAATGTCACACACCTATATGATTAGCATTAGACATAGTTTGTACAAAATGCGTTTTTCATGAGTTTTGTACATAACGTAATCTAAGTTCTAAAGAACAAACAATACGGTCCTTGAAAAAATACTAGCTTAGCTTCAATACATCTCACGTCCGTTCATCCTCGCAACAGAAACAGACGGTCGAACATTCGTAATAAACTTTATATCCCTGACTTTCACTAATACTTTGTAATAAAATTGTTTGTTTACAATTATTTTTAGACTTGTCTTTTCCATACCTAACCAATCATAATAGGTGTTGTTCGTTTAATAAATAACAACTGCTGTTTTGGTGGACTTCTAATTTTGAATAGTTTACATCTTGGACAAGATTTAACTGAGTGAATTGCAGTCAATCCATTTAGAAAACTGTTATTTAATACTTACAGTTATCTGATTTTTTAAATTCCAAAATTATTTCTCTTGCATTGGCAACTGCCCTCTCAAATGACGCTCCTATTCATAATTGGAGTCTAAAACTTCTAATACACACTGAATTTGGATGTCTTCGCCTCTCTCCTTTTAATTTATGACGTTACTTTTTATTTATTTATTTGAGAAAGGCAATGGGATTTGAATTTTAAAAATCAAAAGTTACTCATGGGTATAAAACTGGAAAACTCGACACTTTTTATTTAGAATTCAAGTTTAATACCAATTATAAAGTACTACAAAAACTGACTTTGATTTATGAAAAAGAGTAGACTGATAAATAGACTTTTTTTATCATGGTTGTCTTTTTTATTAAAAGTAGACAAAAGAAAGAGGGTGTCTTTTAAAGTTCTCCATACATCTCGTATTTTGCGGTGCTTTCATTATCTTTTAATTCACCGAATAAAATTAAAATTAGATTGAGTGACAGATGAGCCAGCAAACGTGGATATTCTTGAAAGAACAGATAAAACGTTCCTAACACGTTCTAAACGGTTTAAGATAAATTACATTGCTCAAAACTGCACTAAAACGACACATCACTAGAAACTGAGATATGTAGAATGATTGTGCAAAATTGTAATAACTTCGACTGAATTTAATGATAACTTTTGAAGGTGTAATTATTATAATAAACTCAACAACAAAACTTCATTGCCTAGCACCTACAACTGTTCATACGTTATACGTGATGGATATCTCTGTTCAGAATCTATGGTGAATTACTCTTCCATCTTTGATCTCACCTAGGATTATTTAAGGGGCATTTCCAATTTTCGATATTTTAAAGGAATTATCCTATATTTGCGAGAAAACTAGGAAATGAAGACTAAAGCTTCGTGTAAAACAACATGTGAGGTAATTTCGGTGACTATTATACTAAGTAATGAGGAATTACAAATTACATTTTTCAGACCCATTTAAAGAATGGAATAGAAACTAAATACATTTTCGCTTATCTTTTAATCGAGTTCTAGGATCTTATAGTGCTTGATGAACTGAGTCACAATCTACAAAACACAACTTTTTTTTGAGACAAAACTTTTGTATCAAAAATTAAATCGGACAAAATATAAGAGAATTTTAAATTTAGAAAATGAATGTTTGAGAATAAACTTCCAAAAATTAATTAGTTTTTAACAAGTAATGTGAAATATAATTCAGGTTTCGCCGATTTTAAAAGCATATTCGCTCTTTGGTTGAGATAGGTTAGTTCTTAGGTTGTTGTCTGTTAGGGAGCATATTATTGACATTTTGCCGTAATCAACCATAAAAAATTGAAAAAACATAAAGTGATGAAAAACGCTTGTATGAGGTGCGTGATCATAACATCGGGCGAAAAGGGATTGTCAATAAAGTGTAAAAATGAGCGCTCTTCGAAAAGAAAAATCCTAATTTTATGCAATTTTTTAACAACTTTCTTTCTGGTGTTACTTTACCGCAATTCGGATCCATTTTTAATTTTTACTATGTATTAACTAATTTGGATGACATACTTGATGTCGAAAAAATTATTTCAAGAACAATAAGTATTGAAATGTACACAAATATCGCGAACTATGATTCGACAATTTCTTTAAATGATCACATTCCATAAGCTTAATGTGTTTGTCGTCATTATTATCTACAATTCCTTCATTGCCTAGCACCCATTTGTTACGAGTTCATTGCTAATAATGTACGAAAATATAAAACAGAGAGTTTATAGAAATAGTATCCGCATTTCTCATAGTTTACTCTTCATATATGGATATTATAAGTTCCTAACATTCCTTCTTTCTGAATGAAAAAAACATATTCCGTGTATAAATGAAATTAAAGAAGACGACGGCTAATAATGGAATGCATATGCGGCTGCAAAGAATTGGTAATCTACTGATTTTGCCCGTATTTTTAATATTAAAATAATGACGTATTCATAGATGTGACAAATTTTAGAGCAAAAAATGGTGCTACTTATTTAGAGTTATGAATCATGAAAATTATGTTTAGAATTAATTGTCTTAACTGTTTGAGGAAATTAATTTGATTTGATAGAAAATGTAGAAACTAGAGTTTTCTAAATCAGAAATAGCATACTGTTTACTTATGGTTTTCTATTTTATCTTTTCTGCATGAATCAGACTATGTCTTTAAATAAATAAATAAAATTTACGTAAGGTATGAGGAATGTTACTTTTAGCTGCATGTTTTTAACTCACGTTTGATGAATTTTGAAAATTACCTCACTTGTTTTAAAACACGATAAATATTTTTACAGACTGCCGATTTGTCTGCACTCCGTGATTCTGGTCTCCCAATCATCTGGGTTTTGGGTGAGTTTTTTTTTCTTTTTACAACTTATTCGTTATGGTTATTGTGGGACAAATTTTGGTTCATTGCATTTGCGTTTTGCATTACTGTTTCAAAAAAAACTGAAAAATAGAAGCTGTTTTCCTTTAAACTTTCTCTCCTCCGTATTTCTTTCTCCTCCTTTCCATTTGTAATTATATATTGTATTTCCTACATCTATTTTGTAAAATTTCTTCTCATGAGTATAGTTATTAATGAACATGAAATATAAGTATTAATATAATTATTCATTTCTCTTACGAGTATAGTTATTAATTATTATTATTCTTCACTCAGAATAGGTTTAGTGTGTTAGATGACATGTCCCTGTTTCCTCCCTTACCCACTCGTTTCATCCCCTCCCGTCCAGTACCCAGACCTGTTCGCACACCACGCACTGGTAAGCACAGCCGCCCAAAATCACGTAAAGTAGTGCTACCCAGAGATGAAACCAACACTTCCACGCAGAAATCAAACGTGCTCATACTAGCTGATTCACACGGTCGTCAGTATTGCGTATTGCGTGGACAGTCAATCCGTATTGCGTGGATTGCTTCCTAGCCAGTTCTCAGTCTCCGGTTTCTTTAAGCCAAACGCTCGTTTGGCTGAAGTTATTCGAGAACTGGACACTTACACTAAAAAACTCACAGAGCGGGACACAGTAATCATCATAGGTGGGCAGAACGATATTAACTTGGGTGGATATTTCAACGCGTCTGAACATCTACAAAAACTAAAAATGGCCTCCTTGCACACGAACATAGTGCTCTCTAGCCTGCCTCCACGCTTCAACGTTCCACAAATAAACCACGAAATTAACCTGGCAAACATCTCCCTAAAACATCACCTAGCAGACACAAAAATCACATTTTTTGATTTGCAACCACACCTGACTGCCAAGGACTTTACCCAGCACGGTTTACCTGAGACCGTCTGAGAAACAGAACTTCGGTTCTCTTCTAGTTTCACATCTGACCTCACATCATCCACCAGCCCCATTACCCACTCCTACACCTCCTCCTGCACCTACCTCATCTCCTCCTCCTACCTCATCTCCTCCTTCTGCTCCTACCTCATCACCATCTCCTCTTCCTATCTCGACACCCATTTCTTCTCTTTTCCCCGTTCTTTCACCTACTGCTTCCTCATCTCGCACGTCCTCATCTATTCCTCCTGCCGCCCCCATACACAGTTACAACTTGCGCTCAGGAGTACGATGTGGTACTCGAAGGTGACAATCGCGTTCAGGTGCAATGTGCGGTTGATCCGAAACTAGAAGCTGTACCAATTTCAAATTTCTCTCCACAATCTAACGTTAATTCCATTTCTCGTGAGTCACAAACTCTTTGCGAAAATAAAATAATTATATTTCATCATAATGTCCAATCCCTATCAAACAAATTGACAGACATTGAAATACTGGTACACGAAAGTCGATTCGATTTGCTATGCCTCACAGAGCATTGGCTTTCAACTAACAACATCAACGATACTGCTATTTCTAATTATTATTTAGCAAGTTCTTACTGTCGGCAAAATTTTAAAGGCAAAAATCCCCACGGAGGTACGTGTATCTACGTTCGTAATGATATTTTATCTTCTCCACTGACAGGCTACGAGAACTTCTGCGTAGATAGTGTGTTCGCATTTTCTGCAGTTAATCTGACCGACACCGGTATTGATGTTTTGTGTATTTATAGACCTCCTCAATCAGATCTTGACATATTTTTTCGGAACTTCGAAAATGTTTTAGAACATATCGCACATAAATCTACTAAATCTATCGTTATATGTGGTGATTTCAACATCGATTTCCTGAGTACATCCGACTATGCACATTCACCAGTTAATCGATTCAAGAATCTTATCGACTCCTTCAACCTTATTGCTACGATAAACGATCCCTCTCGNTCGACTCCTTCAACCTTATTACTACGATAAACGACCCCACTCGCCTCTCCGGCTCATCTCAAACATTGCTAGATCAAATTATAGTCAACAATGGAATCTCGTATCTCTCTGAAGTGTTTATCGCCGGATACAGTGATCACCTTGCTCAGTATTGACTATTAGTAAAAAACTAAAACCACTAAAAATCCTCTACAAGTTTTCAAGAGAATTTAATGACACAAATCAATCCATATTTATAAATTATTTGCGAGAAGAAACGTGGAAAGATGTTTAGAATTGCCAAAACACCAACGACAAATTCAAGTTATTTATCTCAATATTCCTAAAACATTACAACTCTAACTTTCTCATAAAACGCAAGTTAATTAACACAAAGAAATACAATAGATGGATCACCCAAGGGATATGAATTTCTTCAAAAAACAAACGCCGTTTATATTATATTTCAAAACGCTATAACCAACCATCCGAATTCCATGATTATTTTCGTAAATATAAGTTCATTCTTCGAAAAGTAGTCTATGCAGCTAAAGTAATGGAAAACGACAGGCAGGTACTAAACTCAAACAACCGGATGAAAGTCATTTGGAATATTGTTAAACATTACACATCAACTTCTGAAAATCGCGAAGAATATGTTTCTCTTCTATACGATGGCAAAATCGTATCAAATCCGCAGGATTTCGCAAATTTGTTTAATTCTTACTTCTCAGAAGTAGGTAATATAACGAACTCAATATATCCAAATCAATGTCCTCCAATTATATCCACCCACGTACCCAATTCTATGTTCACTTCCGAAACTAACGCCTGTGAAGTCATGAGAATCATCAGCTCATTAAAAAACAAATTTTCAAAAGGCATAGATATACCCGACTTTATTGTTAAATTTTCGTCCCATGCTATAGTAAATCCACTCATAAATATTTTTAATAGTTCTTTATCGGAAGGGGTGTTTCCCAACATATTTAAGAGAGCTAAAGTGAAACCTTTACACAAGAAAGGAAACAAACTTAATATTGGAAATTACCGACCNTAGAAAAATTGTTCTATAAGCATCTTCTAGATTTTTTATCAAAAAATAACATTCTCTCTGACGATCAACACGGTTTTAGGAAATCCTTTCCCACTACAAACGCCAAATTTTCCTTCTTAAACGATGTTATCACATCTCTAGACCGTGGAGAAAATCCTCAGGGTGTTTTTCTTGACTTATCCAAAGCATTTGATGTCATCGATCACGAAATTCTCCTTTACAAATTGCATTCTTTAGGCATTCGTGGACTTCCACATCAATAGCTAACTTCTTAGTTAAAAGATAGATATCAACAGATCGAAATATCCTATACTAAACATAAAATACTTCAGCGTTGTCTTTCAGAAACAAAGCCACTTACTTGCGGAGTACCCCAAGGATCAATTCTCGGCCCTATACTCTTTTTATTGTATGTGAACGACATGTCATCATCCACATCAGATTGCAAAATGGTTCTTTTTGCTGATGACACTAATTTACTATGTAAACACGCCAATGCTCAAAAAGTTTTGTCTAACCTTTCGACTTGGTTCCATGCAAATCGTCTCATTGTAAACACTGACAAAACAGTGTCTATGTCATTTCACAATAGTATCACAAAATCTTTACCCCAGGTTTCTCTTTCTTTAAACGGAACACAATTAAAAACTGTTACAAATACAAAATTCTTAGGTCTCCATATTCAAGACAACCTCAAATGGAATTGTCACATTGACAATCTTAATTCCCAATTAAGCAAATTGTGTTACGCATTCCGAATCTTAGTTAACGCAGTTAGTCCACGTATTTCCCGTTGCGTATATTTTGCAAACGTTTACTCCCATTTACGTTACGGCATTACCTTCTGGGGTAATTCCGGTCAGAGTATTCAAACTTTCAGAATTCAGAAGAGGATAGTTCGGATAATTTGTAAATCTCACCCCCGAAACTCTTGTAAACCTTTATTCAAGGAATTAAATATCTTAACACTTCCCTGCATTTATATTTATGAAACAGTCGTGTTTGTTAAGACCGAATTACTGAAGTGCCACCCTTTCTTTATACGAAACAGTCTCGTTCACGAACACTATACACGCAATAGTAGTAATATTCATCGCCCTAGAGTGTCAACCACTCTTTGCCAAAAGGGACCATACCATTCGGGAATCGTTCTATATAATTCCCTGCCCAAGAATATAAAAGATATTATGAAATTGAATATCTTCAAATCCGCGGTTAAAAACTACCTCCTGCACCAGTGCTTCTACACTGTAAAATAATTTATTGAATTTAACAAAAGTTAAATTCGTTTTGTACTTTATCACGCCATTGCTGTAGTACTTTTTAAATAACTCATATCAATTTCAAAAACTATTTTCTTGCATGATTGTGTTGTCTTATGGCTCATATTAATTTAGTTTTATGTGTACTCAACTTTGGCACGGTTGTGTACATAAATTCTGTAGCCCCATCCTGGCCCGGGTTTTTCTCCGTTTTTCCTTCGGGTAGAGGCGAATTTATTATGCAGGTTTTCTAGGCTTTGTCTAGGGGCTTGTTTATTGTAACAATAAATCGTGAATTTATTGAGTTTTTTTTTCAACTCTTATGATTTTTAAACACTATACTCAGAATAATCTATAATTCGATAGTAACTTGTACATGTAATTTTTTTGCGTAATATTACAAACATATTGATATTCTATTAGTATTATAACTCGCAGCAAACTTTTTATCTTATCTTAGAAGTTTTGCTGAAATTTTTGAATTCGCCTCTGCCTTAGGGCCCTTGATCGGAATTGATGAGATGGTCCCTTGCTTGCTTCCGGAGAGTAAATTAGTTTATTGTCCTCCACGTGGTCATACGCAGTTTGTACTGTTTTTTGGCAATAAATTTATTATTAATGAACTTTAAATATAAGTATTAGTATAATTATCCATTTCTTTTACCCTCGGTGTTTTATAACTGTTATTATTTGGTTTTGTAAATTATTTTTATTTTGTTTTCACTCTGATGACGCCGACTGCATGTGTGAAGAAGCTTACACATCAATAAAAATGAGATATATTTGTGACAATATTCCTAGTTTTATATTTATTTGACATATCCCGATTTATATGTTTCCCACAGTTCATTAAACAAACAAAAAATATTTCGATAAAACGCGCGCGCACACTACGCTATTTCCAATATTTAATGTAGATTTTTCATTCATTTTATCATTTTACTTTTAAGCGAGCAAGACTGGTGGCATGAATCATACATTTCTATTATATATATCATCTCACATTTCTACATGATAAAATAAATATTTTAAAATAATATTAATAAACGCGCTATATGAATTCTTTGTTAATCCCATACACTCAGGTGCAAGTAAAATTCGACTTATTGATAAATCGTCAATTGTGAAATAAATATATTCTCTTCCGATTGGTTGCTTACATTAACAGAAGCAATGGTGAGTGAATATGAGTGAGTCTGCGATTGAGTGAGGAAATGAATGGTGAATGAGCGTGAGAGAATGAATGGCTGTATACGTGGATAGGGGGATACATTCAAAAGACGCCAGGAAACCCATGTGGGGTTTCTATCCAATAAAACCCCGTCTCTATACTGCTAAACAGCCTCATGGAATCACCGCTAGGTTTTACGAGGCTA
The DNA here is from genome assembly GCA_002313205.1 of Laupala kohalensis. NCBI lineage: Eukaryota > Metazoa > Arthropoda > Insecta > Orthoptera > Trigonidiidae > Laupala > Laupala kohalensis. Next base: position 197,762 of record NNCF01128813.1, on the reverse strand, counting down.
CGTAATTGCAACATACAAGTTAAAATATCAAATCTTGATCTAAAGATGATTGAGACCATTTCTTGCTCGCTGAAACATCCTATAGTGATTAAACTTGTAGCATATTCTAAAACAGTATGCCAACTTTTGTTTTTCTTTAGTAAAATTTTTGCACCAGACGTCTGTGATTGGAAAATGTTTTCTGCTTTCTCCTTTATGAAATGAAAATGAAGCCAGTGAAAGAATACATGCTCTACATCCTCGGATGATGAACATGATGGACACGAAGAGTTATTATCAATTTCAAAAAGATGTTGATATGATTTATAGCTCTGATGTCCGTGAGTGTGAGGGAATGAGCATGCGAATGGGTGTAGCGAGTGAGAGACTTGGCTTCTCTTGAAAGTATGCCAATATTTTGTTTTTGTTTTAGGTGGTCCTGGCTCCGGTAAAGGGACCCAATGCGAAAGGATCGTTGCCAAATATGGATACACACATCTCTCAACAGGAGACCTTCTACGCGATGAAGTCAATTCAGGATCTCCTCGTGGCACAAAGCTTAACGAAATCATGCAGAGGGGTGAGCTCGTTCCGACGGTGAGTAGAAGGCGAACACGTACAGTACTCGTGGCGAAAGAAAAATAGTGAGGGAGGAGCCTTAAGACCACGTACAAGTCGAGGAGCTGATACACGCTTTGCGAGATTACTGACTCATCCCCTCACCATAGACACATCGAACTTTTTCTCGTGTCTCCATAATCTTACTAGGGGAAGTTGCGACTTGGGAAATTGACTTCGGGGTGGGTCTTCGTAGGATTGTAGTATCCCCTAAAGGTCATCGATTGTCAAAGTAAAAAAGCACAATAGCCAGACAATTCTGAGAAAAAAAAACTTTCAAAGTTTTCATCTTAATGTTCATATTGAATGTTTAATCTTCCTTGTCAACGTAACTGTAGGGTAATCCGTCGCGTGCTCGTCCACCACTCAAAGAGCTGGAGTTCTGTTACCTTGAGGGTATGTTGTTGTTTTTTGTGTGAAAGTATGTAAAATAAAATTAATAATTTCATTAAAAATAATTATTTTATAATTACGTAAATAAAAGGATTACAATTGTCTTTAATAATGTGTACTTCAAATACGAATTTATTTCCATTTATTTCATGTATATTGTATAATGTCTTCTAGCAATTTTTTTATCTGAGACAATACGACAATATTTAACAATTATTTTGAACTTTTAAGAGAACGATACGAAACACTCTGTTCACTACAAAGTTCAAGAATAAACTGACACGTTGTTTTAATGTCTTATGTATGACATTAGGGAATTACAGTAATGGTTATAAATTGAATGTTTTTACTTCAGTAAATTAAAGAAAATTGATTTTTAATGGTTGTAGGATTTACGTTTACAAGTTACTGTTTTAATTTTTTTTAATATATCAAAATTAAAAATAAAATTGAAGTATTATTAAAATTTCTTTCAATGAGTATTGTTAAATGATGGGGAAATTTTTATTTACAATATTCTGAAATAATTAATTGAAATATAAATATTTTTACAAGAAAACTAACCTGAATAAATGCAGAACCCCAGCTCTGTACGTGGTGTACAAGCGTTTACCGATTACGGTACTTCGCCATTGAAAAGTGAGGTTTACTGCTTAATGCATAAAGTGAGATGAAAACTTTGAGAGCTTTTTTCTTGGAATTTGCTGGCTATTGCGCTTTCTTACTTTGACAATCGATGACACGGGTGTCATATCATTTACTTTATCCCAGAAAGTTCAACCTGGAAGTCAATTTCCAAAGACACGACCTCCCCTTGTTGGTGAGTTTAGGTTCGGATACTGCCGCAGAACTGGTATGCCAACTGTGACGGACAGAGAGCATGATTCTAACCTTTGGCCTCGATGAGGCTATTTGAAATTAGCTTTTCCACCACATGTAGCAGCATTTGGCAGGGAGCCACGGCATGCCGTCTGGAATGGGTAGACGTATGCTACACGGAGCAGATACATCCCATCCTGGCCCGGGTTTTTCCCATCCTGGCCCGGGTTTTTCCCATCCTGGCCCGGGTTTTTTCCATCCTGGCCCGGGTTTTTTCCATCATGGCCCGGGTTTTTTCCATCCTGGCACGGGTTTTTCCCATCCTGGCCCGGGTTTTTCTCCGTTTTTCCTTCGGGTAGAGGCGGATTTCTTATACAGGTTCTCTAGGCTTTGTTTAGGGGCGTGTTTATTGTAACAATAAATCGAGAATTTAGTGTTTTTTCAACTCTTATGAATTTTAAACACTATACTCAGAATAATCTATAGTTCGACAATAACTTTTACATGTAAATTTACAAACATATTTGCGTTAAATTAAAAACATATTGACATTATATATGTATTATAACTCGCAGCTAACTTTTTATCTTATCTAGGAACTTTTGCTGAATTTTTTGAATCCGCCTCTGCCTTAGGGCCCTTGATCGGAATTGATGGGATGGTCCCTTGCTTGCTTCCGGAGAGTAAATTAGTTTATTGTCCTCCACGTGGTCATACGCAGTTTGTACTGTTTTTTGTCAATAAATTTATTATTATTATTATTACATGACAACGCCACGTTATCACTCCATTGATTACATCTCGATACACTCTAGTCTTTCTCCGCGAGGACTATAGATTTATGGAACGACAGCTGTTTGGTTCGAACCGATTGTTTGAAACTACCAACGCCGGTGAGATTGTTCACTTTACGCGGCGATAAGGATGAGCGATCAAAGTTATAAGTGTTAGAAACCATCATTTGAATGTCTGATACCAGAGAAGGGTAAAGTCAATCTGAAATATAACTTCGTTAACAGTAAATTCTTTACTCCAAAAGCTAACTTTGTTAATCGTTAAAGCATTAGTTTGCTATTGGAAATTTAACGGAAATTGAAGTTAATAAAACATAATACGCTATTTATGAGACTAAGATATCGCAAAATCTTTTGAAACAAATTTCAAGAAATTTTTTATATTAAAATTCCGAATATAATAATTACTAAGGTTGCTCAGAGCCAGAAAGAGTTATTTATAGATACGAGTGAAGGTTGTATTAATTACGTATATTCAGAAAAATGTGTTTTTGAAATGAAACCGATAGGTTTTTTCAATAAATTTGCAAACACTTTGAATCAAGTTTGATTTAAAAACGATTATTTTCTTAACTCCTTTTGCGAGTGTATCATATAACTTTCATGTACTAAATAATTTCTTTTATCAATTTTGTAGATGCTTTATTTAAATGCTCGTGAAATTTTATAAATATAATTTCTCTTCATAAAATAAGTATTGCATACTATAGAAAAGGCTTTTAAAAATATATGAAAATATGTGCAAAGGTTTTGCACCGCTAGATTTGTGCATGATGAGTGGCGCTGACGTAATTGGGTCTTCATGTTGGCAGACGGTGGTCCTCGATCTTCTGAAAGAAGCCATGTTGAAGAAGGTTGGATCGTCCAACGGATTTCTCATTGATGGATATCCAAGAGAAGAAGCGCAAGGTGTCCAGTTTGAGGAGCAGGTGGGTTTTGAAACACTTCTCCCCTGACACTACCATCGTCTTGAATTTCTCTTTAGCCATCGTTTTCCAATCATTCCTGAGATAACTAAGTAGGTTAAGTACGAACCGACTTGAGTATTTGCTGGTTTTATTTTCGCATGTACGTAATATAAAGAAAGTATTGTAATCGCGAAAAAATTCGATCGCGGAATTTTGACGGAAATGTATTTACTTTTGTCGAAATTATATTTATATGACAGATATAGTAAAATACATTGAGAGAATTTTCAAGAAACTTGTTAAAATTAAAAATTCAAATTAATACAGTATTAAGGTCATTCAGTTGCACAGACCCTGAAAAAAAGAAGTTAGGTTTAGTTTTATAATTTCTACTTTCTCGTGGTATGGAAAGTTTTGTAACTATGAAAAAATTCGATCCCGAGAGTTAAACGGAAATGTCCGTTTTAGGTTTCCGTAAAATTGAAAGAAAAAATACGCAAAGGAAATGTTTGAAACGTTCTGAAATTTTTCACTGGAATTCTTAAAGTATTAAAACTTGATGACGATCGTCATTTACGAGATCGATGTGGGATATTTCATAAGGGGTATGAAAATGGCTCGTTACTCGAGATCACGATAGAAAAACATGACAGCGCCGTATTCGTGTCAAGCAAACCGAATGTGTAAAGGTAATGGTTTTTCATTATGAGAGGAATATACCTTAAAGCATCTTCAAATCGGTTTCCTTTATCTTTCTGTTTCTTCTCAAACATTTGAAATCAAAATCTTTAGAATTTGATTTGAATTTTATATCACATTTTCGGGAACTATTTTCTCTGCATTCATGAGTGAGCTATTACCGATCCCGCACTAATAGTAACTTGTTAAATTGGTTTGGTGATTTTCATGAAGAAGATACGATATAAATGATTAAGAAGATTTGGATGTATCTTTTTTATTGTGAGTTTAATTTATTATATTATAATAACACTTATAATTGTAAATGAGTATTTTTATGTACAAATGTTTTGCATCACTAGTTTAGTATATTCATGCGAACCATCGTTGCCACAAAAATTATCGGTTTTACCTTATTTTAATTGAAAATGTGTATAATTTTAAACACGCTTTATTCGTACGTCATAATTCTTTGGTCATATTGGTGCATTTTTATTGTTCAATATCTGCCGAAGTTTTGTTTAAAGAGAAATCATTTTGAAACGACAAATCCTGTTCACCCACATGCATAGACTGTGACCGCGACTTTGATCTGTCAGTGTTCAGATCCACTTTTTATCTGAAGTATGGTCACCCTCCTCCTAAGGTATCTTAATAAATACATGTCACGGTCTTCCTTCCACGCAATTTTCATAAACTTTATTGTCAAAAATAAAGTTGCAAATTGCGAATGACCACGTGGGGCATAATAACCTAAGTTACTCTTCGGAGACAAGCAAGGGACCATCCCATCAATTCCGATCAAGGGCCCAAGGGCAGTGGCGGGTTTAATATTTACAAAAGAAATTATTTAATAAATACCTACTGTTATCTATTAATTATTCGAAATAAATTGTAGTAATTAGTGCAGTAAATATTCGAGATTAATAAAACAAAAGTATTAATGACATTCCCGTCCAAGGAAAATCCGCCACTACCCGGAGGAAAACCGGAGAAAAAACCCGGACCAGGATGGCAATGGTTTTGCACCACTTAATATGGTCTTGCCAGCGCAACTTGGCATCTAACGCCATGCCCATGTATTTCGCTGTATTTACAATATTTACAATATGCTTGTACCTGCACAGATCGGACCATGCACCGTAATCCTGTACTTCGAAGTGAGTCCGGAGGTTATGACTGAGCGATTGCTTGGTCGTGGCAAGACGTCAGGTCGCGTCGATGACAACGAAGAGACAATCAAGAAACGTTTAGATACCTTCGCCAAGCACAGCCGACCAGTCGTCACACACTTCACAGCTAAGTGCAAGACGGTATGTGTTTCATATATTACGAGCATCGAATTGGACTCGCAATATTTTTTTTTTTTTCGGGGACACCCCAAAATGCTCTACATAAAACTTTTGGATTGCTCTGGAAGCTCTCCTAATTGAGATAGAGAGCTGGCAAAGGTGTCATTTTACAGCTTATTTAATAATATTTTCAATTATATGCTACATAACAGGTGTCAGAGCCTGGATTTGGGGCGTATTGTTTAAACTTTACATTGTTGTAACTTCCAAACGGGTTTAAATTTTACTATAATACTCGGTACTTTCCCTTTATCTATACGATGGCTACCTCCCTTCGAAATTTATCAAATTCAAACATGGTGAGGTTTTGACTTCATGTGAAATTACCCCTATCACTTCGATCATCGGGATATTAAGATTATATTTCTGAACAACCTATCAAGTTTCCTGCATCTTTCATGCACTATGATTGAGTGGAGTCCGTGTAGCTTTTTATGGTGATCGTCTTCATTATTCTTGCTAATTTCTATGAAGTTTTCAATACCTTTCCTCTTCACATTTGTTGATTCATCCACAAACTTCTATCACAGATGAAACACTTTACTACGCTCATCCTTAAATAGGAAAAGACCGTCAATTGAAATTTAGATATCTACGTCATTACCCACCACTTGCTATTTATTTTACCAATGTAAGTACCAAAATATTATATTTCGACGCTATTCAGAACGAAATTTAAAGTTTGCGAACTGTACACATCGCGAGTTTAGAAAGATGCGAAAATGTCATAAAACTCCTTTTTATAATATAGGCTTGCAGAAGACTAAAATTGAGTAAATTTGGGAAATTTGGCGTTTCTCGAATTTAGTATTTGATGCTCTACAACTTTAATGCTAGACGTGTTTTGATTGGAGCAGTCATTGCGAAGTTTAAGAGGTCTGACTATTACAACTTTTCCCGCTAAGTTGCTGAAAATTGGTGTTTTTTGATAGGTCATTGCAGTCAAACCACTGACTGTGAGTCGAATTTAACGCTTGAGGTATCTATTGGGCGCAGAATTTTATATTCTTTATTACTTAAGAGTAAAATTTTCTGTGCGATGCTTTGTTTCCGAGATATAAACAAAAAAACCGAAGAAAAAAATACAAATTTCGTAGTTTTTTGGATGCCAAAAGTTATGCACACCTCTGGTAGTGCGAACTCAGATTCCATGTAATTGGGACCAAGGAGTGTCGTATTTAATATTTACAAAAGAAGCTATTTAATAAATGTGTAATGTATTTATCTATAAAAATAGAAAGTATTAAAACGATTTCCAGCTTTATCCGAATTTATTTGAACAACCCCCGTTTTGATCTACTTTTACTGGCCTATAAATGAAATAGTCATTTCTATTAATGGCATACTTGCTGTTTTTCGCAATCGGTGCCTTACATCCGTAGACACATTGATCCATGCATCCATCCATGGTTTTCCAATTACAAAATATCAGTAAAGTCTTTATTTCAGGAAAATATTTTTAAAAAATGATTTTACAATGTCAGACTTTTATGCATTCGAAACATCTCGCCAACCATTGAGAAATGGACTAATGTTGGATTTCGTTAACAAAAATTCGGGAAAAGAAATTCTTTTAAAAATTGACCTTTTTGCGTCGGATATTTGGCGGTCATGCGAATCAGCTAGTATTAGAACGCTAGATTTTGAGTGGAAGTGTTGTCTTTCGTAGTGTTTTGTAGCATAATTCTTCGTGTTTTTGGACGGCTGTGCTCATCAGTGCGGGGTTTGTGAGGAGGGTTGACGGGTTTGGGTGCGGAATGGAATGAGGTGAAAGATGGACGGGTGGGTAGAGGGGGAAATGGGACATGTCTTCTAACACACTAAACCTATTTCGTGTTCTGGGTTGAACCGGGTGACAGCAGTTGGAAGGACGGCGAATATTCGTTACTGTTGTCCAACCGCATTTAGTGTTTTTATTGACCTCCTCCAAATCACCGATACGAGTATTGATATATTGCAATAAGCGTTTGTACGCCTTCTGGAGGTCAGTTTTGAATGCGATGGTGTCCATTGTTGTGATTTGGTTCATAACTTACTACAAAAGCAGACGCAAAACAAGAAAACCGACAACTACTAATAAAACGGGTGTTTTTAAAGAGATAGTTAATTACTGCAATGAAATAAGAAATTTAATAATACTACTGAATTAGTTCTTACGGTATACTGAAAAGAGTGAAACTTCGAATAATCACATTTCACTCCAAATAACTTCCTTAAAATCTGAATTTCGAACAATCCTTTTCACGTGAGCCACTACAATACAAATGCAACATTCTCTCAAAATATCAAGTTTCTATCTTTAATCAACGCAGGCATAAAATTATTAATGTGTCATTCATTCAGGACAGCACACTGAAACATTTCCGGAGGTTAGTAATCCATGACAACGTAAAATATTGAAAATTTCGGCAAATTATTTTTATATATATTTTTTATGGAGGAACATTTATATGCAAAAATAAGTTCACCTTGCTATTAGTTCGTGATGAACAGGGAAAATAAGATACTATCCAGTTTACGTGAATGAAACATGAAATAATTTCTGTTCCTTTGCACCTGTCAAAAAATGAAATATCAAAAAACCACAAAGACCTGTGTTTAAATCAACAATTCTTGCATACAATACCTGATATAATATCTCAATTAGTTTGTAAGATATAGTAAAAACATCAAAATTTGAAAATTCACATTTTCCCCAATTTTATTCTCTTAAACTTAAAAAGAAATCCTATCTTAGAAGATTACGAATATGTTAGATAAGACACCTAATATCCAAATTTTACATTTCTAACTTAAGTAGTTTAGGCTCTACCAGATGGAATGAAGATGTGTTGAATTTTTAATGAATTGTATGACAGGTATAAGAAGATAAACAAACTTCATTGTCAAAAAAGCAGTTGCAAAATGTATATGATCATATGGGGGATAATTAACTAAGTTACTCTCTGGAAACAAGCAAGAAACCATTCCAATTTCAATCTAGGGCCCAAGGGAGTGACGTATTTAATATTTACAAAAGAAGCTATTTAATAAATGTGTAATGCATTTATCTATAAAAATAGGACACTTATTTAACAAATATGTACTGTTATCAATTCTTTGAATTATTCCAAAAATGTTTTTAACCAATCATAACTATTAAAATCGCTCAAAATTAGAGACAATAACAAAATTATTGACACTGCCACCTCCCAAAAATTATACATTCCAGATTATACAAATGAAGAATCATACATTTCATACACATTTCATGAAAAATTAAATAGTTTTGATTAAACTGTTGGTCACAGGAGTTTACAATTAAAGAATATCATGTCTTTTGAAGTTTTATCAAACAAGAAAAGAAAAAAAATTGTAATCACAGTTTATAGTCCCAGTCAAGTAATATTCCCACTTGAAGTTTGTTTAACTGTATTATCAGTTTGAATATAAGTATATTATTCAAATATTGTATGTTTATGTGAAATAATAGGAATGAAAACCTTTCATATTCTTACAGATTAATGGTGAGCGCTCTCCTGATGCAATATTTGCTGATGTAGAGAAAGTTCTCGATGAATTGAAGAAGTGAGTGCTGTTTCTCTTAACTGTAGTCTGACTTACCACCGTAGGAATCACCTTTGACAACGAGGCAAAGAAACATCAGTATTACTACAACAAAAAAGCCTCTTCTTGTTCCTAGTGTCTTGTAATACACATTTTGTCAACTCATATTGTACTATTACTCTGTTTACGTTTTTTTTTAAATAAATGAGTTAAATAATTTCTTTTAAATAGAAGAACAAGAAACTTATTGTGCGCAAGATTGATTTGTGATAAGAGATGTGTATTTGGTTTGAGTGTCATTACCAATACAAATATTGAAATTTGTAAATTACATTTTGTTATACTTCCAGTAATAACATATTGTCATTGGAATTTGTTATTTAATGAAACAAAGAAATGAAAGACTGTCTTCCCAGAATGAGTTCAAGATTATTTATAAGCACTTAATTTATAATTATCTTGTTTTCTTGGAACTCTCACATGGATCCTAGACCTTGTACCAAACTTTTGAGGGTTGTATTACCAGAGATGCAATGGTTTTATTTATTTATTATTTCCAGAGGAGTTGAGAGTGACTCTTTGAAGAAAATTATTTGTGCCTTCTGTAATTAGAGTAATAGTCCAAGGAAAGGAATTGATTCCTGACAATTGATTCAAGTATCTAAACATTACTGTTCAAAACTACCATTCAGGTTTGTCATGTTTGTATAATATTAAAATGTAAAAATCAGGGTTGGCAGGTTCAAACCATCTAGGTTAAAACAGAAGTTAAAATCATGGTTTGAACCACTTAATCTTTAAAGTAAAAGCCTACTTGGTATCTCTGAATTTTTGATGTAGAAACTCCCTTATCTTTTTACTAGAACAAATCTCTCTAACTCGGAGGTAAATAAAAATGCAAGTTTAGACAAGTACCAGTGTCCAATGTCAGTTGCATTTATACTTTCATGTTGTTTGTTATCTATCAAAAGATGAGTATATCAAAAAGATTAAACTTAATTTTAGTCCTATGAAAAAAAAAGTTTCATTTTGTTCATAATATCTTTTTTTGTTTGCGTGGAAACTTAGCAGACATCATTTTATTTTGTACATTGAGTCACTACTATCTCAAACATATATAGTGCACATGGGGGTCTAATCCAAGAAAACCAGGTTTTTGACTTTAAAAAAATCTTTTGTTGTTTTTCCAGCTCTGATCAAAATAATTAACTCAGAGAGAGCCGACACAGAATATTTTGCAATGTAATCTAATGAGATAATTGTAAATTTCATTTGTCTTCATCTTTTAGTTATTTTATCCTTCATTTGTCCACCTCACTAATATAGTAGAATCTTGATTATTATGATTACCTGGGACCAGCAGGAAAATCAAACTGGAAAAACAAAAATTTAGTGATTATAAAATAGTATCTTCTGAAGAAATAAGATACATGTGGTGATTCATTATGCAAAATGTAGATGTCCCAGGTACCATTCTTTATTTTTATGTTGCCATTTGATACATAATTCAAAGATTCAATATATTGAAAAAGGTAAGTAAAATAGATTTTTTCTCTTCATAGGTAACACACAAACTACCATATTTAAAACTTTTCTTAAGCTGTTGAGAAATATTGAATACAATTATACTTTGATCATAAAACAGATTCAAAGAAACTGGAGACCTTTTCTGTGAGGGTAATAGCACAGGTAACAAAAACACCTATAAAGGACCGATTATTTAATATGAAGTAACAATGTCTTCTTTAACAAAACAAAAGACATCTTTTAAACAATTTTCTGTCCTTTCATCCACAGAAGGTTGGTTGGTATTAATAGTAATGATATGTAATAATTGTCCCTTAACTCAACAGACGTTTTGCTCTGATTCATTTTCCAACATGCTGTCTGAATCTCCTAAGCAGATGATCTTACATCTCAGTTCATTTGTAGTAGTCAATTCTTCTATCCATGATTTAAAAAAGCCTAAGATTTTTATATGTTGAGGAATGTCCTTGGATAATGTTCTCACCCTGTTTTCAATTGTTTTAAATTCCTGAGAGTACTTTGCATATGAGATATAGCAGACATTGTGTAAAAAGTACACAGATAAAAAGAATAAAATTAATCACTTTTCTAACACTAGTAATGTTAAATCTAAAAACTTTTAGAGCATGCAGATTACTCAAATATTTGTCCAAAAATAAAGACCAGCAGAGACAAAACCCAGAATATCATGGAGGTATCGCAGAACTACAGTCTGATTAAAGCCATCAACAGTATATTGTACATTTACATTGGTTGACATATGCAACAGAATTCTACAACAGCGGCAAGAAAACAAACTGGAAGCAACTGTCAATAGCTCTAGAGATAGAAACCAAGGCTAGGCAAGCATGATACGATGAAGGATCGCGATCTACTTGTGGTAGTCTTCTATACAAGAATGATGAATGTGCACCAGAAGCTCTGAAGAAGTTTGAGACAGAAAAGGGTATGGAAAAAGGTGGTCTGATGTCTGCCAAGAGTCAGGAGAAATGAATCTGGCAGAGACAGAAAACCAATTGCTTCAATGTCATCTATTGCTAAAACCTGAAACTTTTTTCTTGTTGCATACCATTTCCCTCTTCTTTGAGTATATTCAGTTCAAATTTCAGTTCATTCCAAGCAGTGGTTCGTTTTGTTTTTTTACAGCTTTTTGAAAGTTGAACTTTAATCTGTAAGTGAGCAATGCTCAGTGGCAAATGGAAAAGACATAATAAAAGTATACATCATACAATAATAACATATCTTCACCCAAATATCTATAAAATACACATACAAATGGAATAAAATGCTGAGAAAATTTGGTACATTAGTAACGAGAAAGAAATTGCATTTAAGAAATTAATAATCTAAATGAGGTCCAAATGTGTTTATATCCACATGTACACAAACACATTTTAGCTTACAAACACATACAGACACACATTCATACATACAAGCATGCTTTGCTCTGAACATTTTCTATACCCTTATTCTCCATTCACCTCACTACACTGCTCTTCACATGTGCTCCTATTTTGAAGCAGCAAGAAGACGGTCGCAGAAACATTTTTAATTTTTTTGGTAAGTTCATAAATGATGTTGCAGGTACAGTCTACAATAATTCTATCCACAAAGGAGTATTTACCAATATCCATTGTCTGCAGTGGTATAACTAAAGGGTGGCAGAATGGGCAAAATGCAAGGGGTCCCCAAACGGAGGGGAGCCCTGACCCAAGAGGGCTGCGAACACAGAAGGGTCCTAATATTCATTACAAAATTTAGTAAAAGTAGTTTTGTATTCAATTAATTTAAGTTATCTACTAAAGTACATACACATTTTGAATTAACAAATGTATCAAGACTTGAATGCATAAAAGAAAACGATATTGTCCAGTTTTAGAAACCTACTAATGACTAGCCAACACTTATTTTCAAATTTTTTATTTTTTAATTTTTCTCTTTACCAATCGTTTGTGACTCATTAGTGACAGTTTGTGATAAAACTCAAAAGTTTGTAACTCATTAGTTCTTTTTTGTAATTAATTTGATAATTAAGACTCCCGAGTAGCCAACACTTTTCATTTTTTTACATTATATAAATAGTTTTTGGTATGGAATTGATATCAAATTGTTAGTAACGGTCAATTACGCCAATAGAAAGTTTTGTGACATAATAGTTTGTCAATAATTAATTAATTATTGACAAACTTGTCACAAAACTTTCTATTAGCGTAATTGACCATTATTAATTGACAATAATTAGTTAATCATTCAAGTTTGCCATCACAGTTGCAAGTACCTCCGATGCATGAGCTTTTCTGATCATATATGTTTTGCATGGAGACTACATTATAGGTTGTTTTGTTGAAATAATTTGTAAACATAAACTAACATGTCAAAATTAAAAGTTTGTGATATTATTTATTTAATTAACTCAAAACCTATAATAGTGGTAAATTAAAGATTCTGTGAAATTTTTTTTTGCACATCATTATTTTTTGACATTGAAAGAAAAGGTACATAAAAAATAATTTTGCATAAAATTATTTTTTGATGTCAAAAGAAAATGAATGTTATAAATAAATTAATAAAAAATTAAATAGGTAAATAAGTAAATAAAAAATAATTTTTTGTGGACCTTTAGGGCTCGTCAACATCAAGGTCATTAGAGCACTTTAATAGATAAATAAATAAGTAAATAAATAAATAAACAAACAAAATAAAATTTATTTGTTTGTTTGTTAATTGTCAAAAAAAGCAGTGGCAAACTGTGTATGACCACGTGGGGGGCAATTAACTAAGTTATTCTCCGGAAACAAGCAAAGGACCATCCCATTAATTCCGATCAATGACCCCCAGGCAGTGGCGGATTTAATATTTACAAAATAATTTATTTAATAAATACGTACCATTATTGTAGATATTAGTACAGTAAATATTCGAGATTATTAAAACAAAGGTTTTAATGACTTTCCAGCCCAAGGAAAATCCGCCACTACCCGGATGAAAATCGGAGTAGCTTGGATGGGGCTACTGAGATAATGTACACAACCGTGCCAAGGTTGCATACAGTTAGAAATAAACTATTTAAAAAAAGGAGCAAAATTGACATGGATGAAAAGGAATTTAATCAGTATCTAGACTACTATAACAATGACGTGAATAAGTATAAGAGATATTAACATCACTTTCATCATCCGAAGTCATGTGGAAAAGAATATTTATTAGGAAATTGAAACTCTCATTAACTTCTTTTATTAAAATCTGTAAATTCTTTCACATTATAGAAACAATAGCACATTACAAAGCTTTTAACCATGGATTTAAAGACATTCAGTTTATTTATATTTTTTGGATTTTGGGGAAGGGAATTATACAAAATTATTCCTGAACGATAAGGGCCTGTTTGGCAAAGAGTTGTTGACATGCCAGGACGATGAATATTAGCCTTATTGCGAGTGTTGTGTTCATGAACTAAACAGCAGAGGTGGGATTTTAATAGTTCTGTCTTAACAAACACTACTACTTCATAAATGTATATTCAAGGGAAAGTGAGAATATTTAATTCTCTAAATAAAGGTTTACATGAATTTCGGGGGTGAGATTTACATACAATCCGAACTATTCTCTTTTGAATTCTAAAAGTTTCAATGCTCTGAGTTGATTGAAAAGTCAATAACAATTAATTCATTAAATAATATTAGGGGATATGACAAAAACGACAATAATAATTGACAATAATACACGTTATCATTTATAAGTTATCTTAATATTTATTTTTAAAAATAACAGTCAATATTATTCAAGAATTAATTGTTATTAAATTTCTAACATACATTTTCTTTCAATATCAAAAAATAATAATGTATGAAATAAATGTTGGCTAGTCGTTAGCTGGTGCTTTAGAACGCGTCCGGAACGTAGTAATTAAGTCCTCGCCACTTGTAGACACGTCACTGTAGCAACACTGTAAGCTATGGAAGAAATATTTCGTCTGTTTTTATTTCATAGTTCATATTTTCACCGCGGGACTTCCTTCGTGGCGCGGGCTCAACAGAAAGCGGGGATTTAGTTAACAATGACGTTCAGGGAATACCCGCTTTCTTTTTTGTAAGTATAAGATAGGCTCCACCACGCATCGCATAAATCATTTGATTGTTAAGAAAATTGGTTGCTTGTGGCATATATTTTTTTCGATATCATAGTTTTTGTTTTATCGGGCCCACGATCAGTCACACAGTTAATTAGGTAATTTTGGAAATTAAATAACTATGTCTTGTTCTAGGAAGTACCTAAATGGGAGCGAAAAACGAAAGAAGGAGTCTGAAGAGAAAAAAAGTTGACAAAAATGTCAGTACTTTAAGAACGAAGATATTAATGACGAAGAATCAAATGAACAGTGCGGCGGAAATGAAAAAAAAAATGATGTGACTGAAAGTGCAGAGCCCGACAACAGTGAATATCTAGATCCAGAGCAACCAAAACCAGGTACGAGCAAAACTCAAAATGAACTATTTTTTGACGTGGAAAAAATTACATTTGTCCCTTATGTTACTGATGAGGGTAATTTCATAGAACTAAATGATCAAGTGAAACGGTTTTTTGTTTGAAAATGGACACTGTAAACCTAAAGGCCCCTTTAAAGGACAGTGACAATAGACCTTTCTTGGAAAAATATTATTATAATGTTTCTAAGTCTGGTGTAAAACTAAAACGTACATGACTGTCATATTCTCCATTGCTTCAAAAGGTATACCATGTTGGTTATTCGCAAATAGGGCATCTACAAATATACAAAATGTTTAGATATGCGGTGTTTGGCTATGACGATTGGAAACACATTGTAGATGTCATAGAAAGACACGAGACATCGAAAAATCATTTGGATTCATGTCTTTTATGCCAACAATGGCGGTTACATGGAACACTAGATGAAGAGAAAGAATCCAATCCATAATCAAGAAAGAAAAATCTTTTTGGCGCCACAAACCTACTAGACTCCTTGATATTGTTGGATCTCTAATCCTTGTCATCCCTGTTTTGTTTTTTCATGTACTGTATCCTGTTTCCGGCAGTATTCATTAAACTCCCGAGCAGCACCCGAGCTGGAAAGGAGCGTATGTGTCTTATTTGTATTAATCGCCTTTATCACTCCTAATCGCTGGACCAATGAAGATTAAAAACATTAAATCCAACTAGATGGGCAGGATGTTTTGATGCGGATTTTACTTGAAAAGTTCAGATTGTTGAAGTTCATAAAGCGCTAACAAAAACAATTCTATTAAATTTCAAAGTAGATGAAGCTATTTCACTGAAGAAGAAGGTCGAAAACTACAACTTTATTATGTTGCTGATTTTCCATTGCAAAATTTTACGTATCATCGACGCGGCCTCTAAAGCATTTGTCTAAGCCATCGATCTTTCAAATACCTCATAGCGTTTGAAAGTCTGTCTGGAAGAACTTGAAAAGTATCGACATCAATTTGGAGATTTAAAAACGCAAGCAAATAGTGTAGGAGAAAAATGGTCTATCAACGCTGAATTTTCTAAAACTCGTAAGAGAAAGGTGAAACGTCATTTTGATGAAATTTGCGAGGATGAACGTCTACAGGATCCCGAAAGCTTGTTTAAAGTGAACGTATTCTATTGTGAATTAATATGTAATTATGGGATATCATCATTAATCAACTGAGATCGCGCTTCCTTGGAATGAATGAAATTGTTTCTAATTTCAGTGTCTTGCAACCTACCATTTTGCAAAATTTAAATGGGACCGATTTATTGGAAAAGGTTTTACTATTTGTTGATTTATATAAAAAAAGACATATGTCTCGTTTCCCAAAGAAATTCTCAGTTTTCGATCCACTTTTAGACACGATATAGAATAGTCATCTTGTATAAGAGTCCTTGCTGATTTATTTATCATAAAGAATCATTTTATGTCTTCAAGCTTTCCTGAAGTGTGCACTGCATTTCTGTTATTTGTAACCATTCCTGCGACTATGGCTAGTACCGAGCGATCTTTTTCAAAATGAAAATTGATAAAAACTTATTTAAGAAATTCTATGGAACAAGAAAGAAAGGTTACGCAACTTAGCTATTTTATCCATCGAACATTCCGTGGCCCGAAATTTGAATTTTTGATCATGTCACTGATCAGAAAGCGTGGAAAAAGGAATTTTAATAATTAAATTTAGAGAAAAAATAAAATTGTTATTTCAATCCAATACGCTCTTTAAATTAAAAGTTACTCGAAAATCAACGAAAAATGCACACAATAATTATAATAGCGTTTTGTACGAAGTAATTTATTGAAAGGAAACTACGTTAGTTGAGCTTCTTTACATTGAGGGTGGGTCCCATCCGATGAATTTACCACGGGCCTCAGCGGTATAGTTACGTCACTGGTTTTCTTCATTGCGGTCTCCACGACTAATGCATAACATAGATCGGTTGGTGGAACCTAGCGTTCACTGATTTCACTTCCTTCGATTGGAAAGTGTGTCCCACTCTAAATTAATATTACGTGTGTCATCCCTAACAAATTTTGCGTCCTTTCTTTGTATCCGATCTAATTCATTGATCTGACCCTCCCTGGAGAGGTATTACCCTTTTGTCTGTCCCTAGTAACGTATTAAATAAAATATTATTAAACCGTATACAACATGCAGTTGAAAAACAATTAAGAAAAGAGCAAGCTGGTTTTAGAGGAAATAGATCGTGTGTTGAACAAATTAGTATTCTACATATCATCACCGAGCAGAGTACAGAATTCCTTTTACTGTTTGAAGACTCTGAAAAAAGCCTTCGATTCCATTCTTAGGCCCAAAATGTGGAAGATAATGAATAATTATGGCATACCATCTCTTATTGATCTCGCTAAGGAAATGTACGAAGGGTATACATGCCAAGTAATGCACAGGGGTAAATTGACCAATCCTATTCCAGTTTCAAGAGGAGTTAGACAGGGATGTGTCTTTTCCCCAACCATTCTTCTCATAGTATTGGATGCAGTAATGCGGAAAGTCACTGACGGGAAAAGAAGAGGAGTAAGCTGGGGGCTGTTAGACCCACTAGAGGATTTGGATTTCGCAGATGATATCTGTTTACTGTCACATTCTTCTGAGAGAATGGAGCTAAAGGATTTGGAAGAGTATGGGAAGACTGTTGGACTAAAAATAAATGAGAATAAGACAAAATCAATGAGAATAAATGCGAACAAGGCAAAAAAAATTCAAAACAAATAATTCAGATATTGAGGATGTAAAGGAGTTCATATATTTAGGCAGCAAAGTGACCCGTGGCGGGTGGGGCAGAAGAGGATGTGCGTACGATAATTATGAAAGCTAACGCAGCATTTGTGCAACTATATCCAATATGGTGAACCCGTGAAATTTCCAAGGGAACAAAACTTAATTTTTTTTCTAGTAACGCAAAATCTGTATTGTGTGGTTGTGAAACTTGGAAAGTTAGACATAGAATATCAAAATCGCTGCAGACTTTCATCAATAAGTGCTTTAGGAGAATACCGAAGATCTTTTGGCCCAACGTGATAAGAAACGAAGATCTGTGGAAAATAGCAAAAGAAGAACCATTAAATGTGATTATCAGGCGGAGGAAATAGAAATGAATCGGCCATACCCTAAGGAAAGAAGACATAGCAATAGAAGGACAGGCCCTAAGTTGGAACCCTCAAGGACATCGGAGGAGGGGAAGACAAGGATCACTTGGAAAAGGACTGTGGAGGAAGAGGCTGGGAAGATGGGAAAAGTCTGGAGCAAGGTGTCAACCCTGGCGCAAAACCGAGTCCGATTGAAGAGCTTCGTGGAAGCCCTATGCTCCGAACTGGAGTAAAGTCTCTCACTGTACGGATCCCAGCAAGCTGCACCTTACTCCAATATATGTCGGACTAATGAAGTGTATGTCAAACTTTTAGATCTCGAGTTCCCTTTTCTAAGTACGCGTCTCACGAAGTTCAGCGTTCTCCAAGCTTTCTGTGTTGCGAATTTTACATGTTCTGCACAATTTAAGTCACAAGAAATTATAACACCTAAGTATTTACAACTTGAAACGTCAGGAATTATCTGATAATTTAACGTTTAGTTCAGATCAGGTTTAATTTTTTGATCTAGAAAAACATACAGATCTACTTTTTAGAGGATTCATTTTCATTTTATTCGTCTCAGCCCATTTCCACAATTCGTTTAGATCGCACTGAAACATATTACGGTCTCTGTCTCCTTTAATATTTCAATATATAATAGTCATCTGTAAATAAGCGCACTATCAAATTGATAAGCTCTGATATGTCGTTAATATATGCAAGAAAAGGAAGTGGACCCAAAACGTTCCCTTGAGGTACTCCCGACGTCACCGCGATTTCTTTTGAGAAGCACCCATCTATTTTAACATGTGAGCGATCCCGGAGAAATTCTCTAATCCATTTGACAACATGCGAATCAATTTCTAACTTCGCGATTTTTGCAAGAAGTCGATCATGTGGCACTAGATCGAACGCTTTCGGTAGATCAATAAGTATTGTATCAGTTCTCCGTCCCTCAACTGATTCAGCTAAGTCCTGGCAAACGGAAATAAGTTGGCTTTCACATGAGTACCCGGATCTAAAACCATGTTTTGCGGGATGTAGAAAATAATTTTTCTCCCAAGTATTCTTCAAATAATCTGCAATGATGTGTCCCATATATGTTAACATACTACGGAGGTTAAGCTAATTGGTCGGTAATTACTAACTAATGAGCGATCACCTCCTCCGTGAAATTGGTACCACGATAACCTTTTTCCAGTAGTGTGGTAGTGATGAATTATTTAATGTAATATCAAAAAAGCCCGGCTAGGTACGGAATCGTGGCTTCCCCACAGACTTTAAGTAAATCCCCTAGAATTTTATCGTGACCCATTGATTTTTTAAATTCTCAATATTAGAAATTCGATGTCGCAGGATCCTAGTATTTACAACAAAAGTATATACATGGGAATTATTTGTCAAATTAAGAGTCGTTACAAGAGGAAATGTTAAAAATCAACTAATGTTTATAACATTGGCCTTATCCTGCTGGGGTTGTGTGTAGGGACACCGTTGTTTTTAATAGCTGGTAAATATAATACTTGTTAACTCTTCTCTACAGAGCTTATAGACACTTATTTTTCCCAAAATATGCACACTCAAACAGTGAGATTAGCACTTTCATTCCACGAATTCACAACATGAACATTGTAAAATTACGTAACTGACGATTTCACGGAAGATTACCCCCCAGGGGACTTACATCTGGTAAGTTCGTGTTTGGCAAACACGGGGCCCCGAGGTGAGTCTGGCATTACTTCCACTTGTAGTAGGCTTCTTCCTTTCTCTTTCCTGACCTCTCTTGGTCACCTCTTGTTCTTTTCGATCCCGACGCTATTGGGGCTAGGGTATCTTTCATTTTTTGTCCTCAATGTTTTGGTATGTTGTAATTCAGGAGGGTATTTAGTGGGTATGGTTGAGTCATTCGGCGAGTCCCACACGCGGGGAGAGTCATGTTGGCTCTCCTTAGTGCGTAAATGCATTTTCCCTACCTGTACAAGTTTTTAGGACTCTAATGACCTTTGATGTCGACAAGCCGTAAAGCCCCACAAAAAACAAACAAAAAAAAAAACCGGAAATTTACAACCGGCTGGTAGACAAGCCTACACCCACCAGAAATATTCCTTTATTTGAGCCACACAAGTCCAATGACACGGTAGACATATAAAGCGATTCACATTTGATAAATGACAAACTGCGAATGAAGAATACGAGGACTGGGAATGCACATGCAATAATTAACAGATTTCTGTGCAAGTCAGCACGTATCCGTCATCGTCCCGCATATTCGATAATGCACAAAAAAAGAAGCTAGATCGCCGTTAGAAGATCCAGTTTTTGGAATAATGATAACGTTCGAAAAAAAACCTTATAACATTTTCGTACAACTTCCAGATTCCTCGAATCAAGAAATAACGGCAGTTATTCTTAATTTAAGCTTCTAATTGGTGCATTCAAAATTCACCGTTGTTAATTTTATCCAGTCGACTTGAAATTTCTATACGACTTTTTAAACTTCATTCTCAAGCGATGGTTAAAAATTCAAGTTTATTAGAATGAAATGATGATCAATGAAAAAGTTTCTTTAATATTTTATTAGTTTTTTAAACATAACTTCGACGTGAATTCGGCACGGGTTAATGTTATCCCAGGGAGATAATATTTCATATACTAGCTTTTGGGAAAAATTAAGAGGGTATGCATTCAAAAAATAAGGGACACCCTAACGTAGAAGTATTAACTAGAATTTTTAATTTTGCTGTATATTAGCGTTAAATTAAAATCAAATTGTTTTAGTACGTTTTTATATTTTAAATAGATAAGGATCTATAAAATACTCATAGTTGTTTTATTTTAATGAAGTTTTTAAAAGATTGAGAGCAAAAAATATAATAAAAGATTTATTTATAAGTTGAAATAATTTAATTATCAGCAATATTATATACATAACTGAAAAGAAACTCACAGTTAATTAGGATAGGATGTGAATACAAAGAAGCTGAATAGTGCCCACAATAAATATTCTTTCCTTTCTCATTTTATGTAGACAGATCTTTTTTCAATGGAAAAACAATTAAAAAATAAATAAACTGTGGACAAAACATTCTATAAATTCATTTTTTTAGAAATAAATTTTCCTTTGGAATCTATGATATGTAAAGGATTAGAAATTTGTGTAGTTTGGGCACTTCATTTAAAGTAAATTATATTTTAATGATACAGATAATACAATACATATTCACAGAGCATTTTCCATATGAGAAATGTAATTATATGTACAATGTATTACAGAGCTAGTATACATTTAAAACAGCATTAAAATACAACAATATTCTGTATAAAATCATTACACTCAAGCAGAAAAACGCCAAACAAAAATATTCAAATAAATACACACTTTGGCACCATTAGTAAAAGTAAAGAAATTGACAAGAATTAATAAGACATATTCCTTTGTTCCTTATAAAATTGAATGGCCAGTTAAGATGAATAATTTATCATTCTTCATAAATTTAAGAAATATCTATAAAGAACACTTTGAAGTCATAGCATTATCACCTCTTGCAACTAACCTCACATCCTATTTTGAAAGATGTTTCATAATGAATTATTAACTTTGGAAAATGTTTTCCTTATTATTACTATAAAAACCTTACAACCAAACTGAAATACACAACCATTTCAATTCACAAGGAGGACTGTATAAATGAAAAATAAACTACTAAAATTGAAAATAAAAGAATTTGACTCTATTATTGTTAAGTCACAATAATAATTATTCAATTCAATATAAAGCAAATAAGAAATATACAACACAATTAATTATGGATTACCTTCAAAAATGTATTCTACTAATAGATTGTTTACTTTTTATTCCACCCAGGTTATTTAAGGATCATTATATACACAGGTGCTGTAAAATACATTATAGTATGTTTCTCTAAAAAGAATTTCTATCAAAGAAAGACACTATTCTTCATCCCTCTATAAAAATGTCCTCAAGTTCATAAATTCAGTATATTAGAATTTACCAACTATAAAAATGTTTTCATTAAATAATTCACATTAATCTGTTCAAAATATGAACAATTTACTCTTTCCTCTCCTCAGTGATGTCAATCAAATTTCCTCTTCTCAGTGATGTCAACAAGTGTTTGGGAACTTGTCACTACCCTGCTTCAACAAATGACAAGTACAGAGACGAATTAGTCAGTCAGACAAGCTGGCCATTTGTCTGCAACTATCAGCTAGGAGGAATAGTTTTGGAAGTTTGTCCCATTCCCAATGCGGGCCGAGTTCCAAACCATGACATTTTCCAATCTAGAGTTTCTCGTAATAAGGTCTCTTCTTCAGGAGTAAATTTGAGCAAAGTGGCAACAGCTCGAGTAAGATGTTGAGCCTGAAATAAAAATTCCTCACATGAACTACCTATTAAAATTTCGATTGTTTAAAGGCAATTTTAGACCCTTCTCAATGCAGGGGTTCTACAATATTCTACATAAAATTCCCTTCCCTCTAAAACTACTTCTTTTGTACTATGTTAATGTTGTTTTTGATTATTGCTTCGTTTGCTGCATATGAAAATTAAGATCAAGAAATTTTCATGCAAACAACTCATGTACATCATATAAAAGAAGAAATAAGCAGGATTGAAATGGTGCTCAATGATCAAGCGAATAAAAATCAAAATATTCAGATATTAAATCATGAAAAATGAAACAAAATATAAAAAGAAAGTTAAAATAAAACTAAGTAATTACTAATTAATCTATCTTCTACAATGGAAAATTGTTTTCAATTCTCTTTTTTTGAGGGCTAAAATGATGTAGGCAATCCTGTAAACTCTCCTCATACAATGGAGTCTCAGCATACACATGGGGACTTTTGTAAGTATGTTTATAAATTTATTTTGATAAGTTTTTTTTTTATAGAAAGTATGTTACAGAGAAGTTTTAGTGGAAAATGAAGACTATTCAGTGAAATCCGCTTATAAGAGATTTCTGCTTATTGTGGACTATGTCAGAGGACCCAAGAACAAACATGTAGAAAAGATGTTTTTATTTCCCGGATAAGATGGTCAATAATGAGGGACAAGCTGGGTATCCACAGCTTTGCTTGCATGAATTCTGTAATATGTCTCCAGATTTAATTTTTCTCATACTTATATTCATATTCGTTCTCATCTCATCGACACCGAAAACTGTGAACTCATCACTGATATAATTTTCAATTATTTTTAAGTCATGCTCTTCACTGAGATGCTGGAGTTTATAGGGCTGATCATGGATTCAAGCAGCATCAGAAATGTCATTCATATTCTCAGTGACTCCTATACCTTTGATCTTTACACCTATATTAGTAACTTTCGGTTATTTTTACATGTCAACACATTCCCAATCTCTTACCCAGGGGGTGCTAGGAGTGTCTTATTTCCCATGGGGGCTGAATATAGCCTTACAGGATTACAGGATTTTACAATCAACTCAGCAATACAGACAACTGATATCTACCATTTTTGATTTGTACATAGCATCTCCTACCATTGTATATGTATGGATGTATATAGGCTGATTTTGGACTTTGGGGTCTTTGAAATGTCATTACTAATTTCAGAAGCCCCGAAAACTAAGATCTCAACACTAATATAAGTCATTTTCGATTATTTTTACATTTCGTCTCTTAACCAAACGAAGTATGTTCGCTCATAGGGGGGTGATCGTGGACTAAAGCGGCATTGAGAGTGTGACTCTTCTCTTCTGCGACCACAAAATGGATCTCCAATTTGGACTTATTGTGAACTTACAAAGCACTGGGGGCATTATTATCCATCTCAACTGCACCGATAGCTATACTTTCAAATATGTTATAGGATTTTTCCATTATTTTTGCATGTCACCCTCTTCCCACCCTGTCCCTAGGGTTGCCAGGGTTGTCTTACCCCCAAAATGCTTATTGTAAGATATTCAGTGATCTTGGATATTGCTTCAGTCACTCAAGAGTTATGGTGGGATACATAAAACACTTCAACCTGTTTCACCCTCTTGGAGGTGGAGTTTCATAAAATCCTTTCTTGATGGATGTCTATACCCTAAACATACTTCCCCACAAGTAAAATCTCACCCCCATGTAAGACACTAGGTAATTTTCCCAAAACTTCAGAGAATATTTCAATGGATACTCCACATATGCATCAACATTGCTGTCTTTATAGAGTCAGCATCAGTACTGTCGAGTCTACATCAGGACACATGTACAAAATCTGTATGAATACCTTTCAAATATTCAGCCAGGACGAGTTTGAACAAATACAACATCTATGTGTAAAAGATTTATGGAAGTCCTGTAAATCTTCCCAATTATTATTTTAAAAAAAATATTTTTTGTGGGGTTTTACGGCTCATGACGACATCAAAGGTCATCGGAGCCCTAAAAACTTGTACAGGTAGGGAAAATGCAGTTACACACTAGGGAGAGCCAACATGACTCTCCCCGCGTGTGGCTCGCCGAATGACTCAACCATACCCACTAAAAACCCTCCTGATTTACAACATACCAAAACATATCTCAAAACCAAATATCAAAACATCAAATGAGAGGGGGACAAAAAATGAGGAAAATGAAAGATACCCTAGTCTTAATAGAGTCAGTATCGTAAAGAACAAGAGGTGACCATGGAAGGAGAAAGAAAGGAGCCTGGCACAAGTAAGTGGAAGCAATGTCAGACTCAGCTTGAGGCCCCGTGTTTACTTACTAGATGTAAGTCCCCTGTGGGGTCTTCCCAATTAAGCTCTAGTATCTTTTTATACGACTGAAATAAGTCGGGGATGATTTGCAACCATCCTAATTCAATGTAGACATGTCAAGTTAGGTTTAACTTTTTAATAACACATTTCCCACTTTTAAGAGACAAAATTCCATTCCCCCGGAGTCTCTTTTAAAGGAGTTTCACTGTATTATGAGGTGCAATTATTCTCAGCAATTAAAAAGGCATCAGACATGCGGTGCAGCACCTTGTGTGAGTTACAGGTGAGACAGGTGGCAGCCTAACATACCAAAATGCTCAGAATAAAATAGGAAATAATACAAAATGTATATTATAGGAAATCTTTGGGCAATTATAGATAAAACAAGAATAATAAAAATAAAAAAATCTACATAACAATTTGCTATGAAATAATGAAGTAGAATTGAGTAGACTGTAATAAGAAACAGTTTGAAATAGTGAAATATATCAGAATATGTTTCATAGTGAATTTTAGTGGGGATTTGAAGCATGTATATACACTGAAAAATGCACAAAACAGAAGTGCACTATACAGAGATTTCACTGTATTCTATAAGTTATCCCAGATGGGTTGAAAAAGTGTTTAGAGTTAAATCTGTGGCTTCTGGTAAACAATCAGTTTTTTTTGTTACAGCCATTAAAAGTTTCCAAAACATTTTTCTGTTATAAGCTTGACATAATGTGCCATTAAAACACTTCATAGCTAAGCTGAAAAACAATTTTGCACATGTATGTATGTATGTATGTATATAACTTGCATTTTTTTAGAAAATTTGTAATCCTGTTTATTACTACTAAATGTAAACTTAAATGGTTATAATTTTTTTCTTTTGAATCTGTAAGTCAATTTTCACTACTAGATTTGAGAATGTACATTTATGTACAGCATAAATGTTTTTGAATGATAAATAATAGACAGATAAATAATCTCTTTTTTCCCCCTTCAAAAAGTACAGTTACCACGTCATTGTCAGAAGTCATGGAAATAGACTTCACAATGAGGAAGATTATAGATGGTAATACCAGATCAAATGATGATGAACTTAATCAACCTGATGATAGCAATTGAACACTTAAATGATTCTTATGCTCCATTCACAATTTTCTTTCTCTCTTTACAGATCATCTAACAATTACTGTAAGCTGATAAAACTATAAATAAGTAATGGGATGATTTTACCAATTTCTTTTAGCATCACAGACTTACCTCATACTCCCTGCTTGTAAGGAATTTTATAAGAACATGTTTAAGATATTTAAAGTTAATATCATCTGAATCTTCTCTAGGTAAACTGTTGGTGGAGGATGCAATGGATATTTGTGAAGCTGATTTTGTATTACGAGGCATATTATTTGTGGACAAAGAAGCTGACCCTGCATTAGAACCTAGAAAACTTGAAAAACCATCAGCTGAATCTGAAGTGGACCCAGCTTCTGAGGAGACAACTGGTCCTCGAATTTCACGCTGTAAAGTCTTTTTCATATCAGCCAGTCTCTGCTGAAGCACTTTAACACTCTGCAAAAAAGCAAAAAAAGCAAACACTTTGTCATACAATATACGATAGCTTCAACTGCAAACTATAAAGTATGTTCTGCTGAGAAGATAAAATGTTGGGAACAGAACAGAGAAAAAATTTAAATTCAGCAGAATAAAATGTGATATATTTTGTTACTTGTAATGTGGTACTTCTAGAAAGAAGTTATCTTCGAAACGTCATGCATGTGTACTTCAAAGAATCTATTTTTTTAATAAAGCAATTGCAAAATTAGAATAGAAACACAAATTAAATTTATTGGAAATTATTTTTAAACTGAATAATAGATTTTTTTGCAACCCACTTTTTTGCACTTTTAAATAAGACTATAAAAGTTACGCAAATCCAGTAGTAAAACAACCATTTCTAGGCCCCACTTGAACTAGCATAGTTGTGGACTTAAAACTAGCATTTAAGTGGTCTTCAAAATAGAAATCAAATAAAAAGTTACTCACTTTGTTTTTTTCTGTCACTTGTTCCTCCAGTTCATTTATTTTCCTCCTTAGATCTTTTTCCAAATCCAATGCTGCTTGCTTGTTTCGTTCTGCTGTTTCTAAGTCTTGAACCCTTCGAGTTAGACTTTCATTACTAACTTTCCATTTTTCCATTTCCTACAACAAACATTCTTTCTCTAAAACTAGTGGAATTAAAGATTAAATTTGGCATTTACAAAGAAAACCCATGTAGCGACACAATACATAGTGATATTCACTAATAGTCACTAAAGCCAACTCTCATGAACTTGACTCCCATCATAACAAGGAGACCTGGTTGACTGTTAGAACCTAGCAACGGGACTTGTTGATTTAGAAACTAGAATATCAGTCTACTGCACACTTCACTACGAGTGACATCAGTCTACTGCTCTTCCTCACGGGAGTGACATCGCGTTCTAGTGTGGGTTCTCAATGCCCACGTACACTATCAATGTTAAAAATCAGTGCTAAGTTCAACTCGGCGTCAAAACTATTTACTCACCAAATTATTATTCGAGTCAAGTGTTATTATTCAGTGACTTTCTCAGATTTCTACTGACTTTATGTATGTACTGCATGTGAGTAATCTATGTCCTATCAGGAATTGTTTTAAACTCGTTTAACTGTTTCAATCATCACTAGGAGATCTATGACTGAATGACTATGTATATTATTTCACGTAGCTTGTGAAATACATTTCTCGTTCTCAGTCAGCGCACATTAAATGACCTGTGCCCTTTAAATTTAATCTATATGAACATAATTTCTTATAGTGTATTTAATTTTACCTTCTCTTATCTAATTATATTTTGTGGGGAATTCATACTCGAACACGCTTGCTACATTGAAGTATTAATACCAATCAAACACTTACAATGATGAATAACTCCCCGACAACCAAATGCATAATAAACATAAATAGAATAATGCCATTTTAAATATGGTTGTACATACAGGAGTAGTTGAAAGTCCACAAATGCGAGTATTACAGACAAAATAAGGCAAAACTTTAAAACTACATATAAATTTCTTATAAACAATAATAACGAGCAATACTTTAATTATTTACTTAATCTTGCAATTTTACAAGTATTGGTGCAATCAGTAATTATAATTACAGAATTTTCACAAACTATGTTCAAACTAACTACACTTCACTAAAATTGTTATCTCCAAATTAGATCTGATGGATTATGAGGTCAGGACTTACACCCCAGAACTCAAGATAGTGAGTTAAAATCTAGAAAACTGACTATTTTACTATCATATACAAATTTCTGATAACTGTTTATGTGTAAGTGCTTCGTATGAAAATTTGCCTTTCCTTTGCAGTAGGTTACACAAAGGATACATGAAATCTTGTGAGGAACTATTATTTCAGAACTGAATTCAAAAATGTACCATAGGTATAAAAGTGTTCATGCATAAATTGGAATTAATAATTTTATATTTCAGGACATGTTTTGAAGGAAGGTTTCTTCATGTTCAGCTGAATTACACTGTATTTGCCTTTTGAACCCTTGGGCTGCATTTGCAAAAGGTATTAAAATGCTTCATTCAACAAGAGACAAAAATTTGGCATTATTGGTTAAAAAATTACAAATACGTATTCATATAGCATTTTGAGAAGACTGCACAAGGCAGCATCCTATTACCGTTTTCTTGCTCGCTGTATCATGAGCTGCACAATGAAAATGGGGACATGAGAATGTTGCTGAATGATGTGAGAGGACGATGACGAATGGTTGTTAGGGTGACGGATGGATGAATAAAAGGCATGGGAAACAGGAGTACTCCGACAACTCCTGACACAGACACACTTTGTCCACCACTGGGAATTGTACTTGGATCATCCAGAATATGAACTAGTATCACCAGAGGTACAAGGCTTTCACCATTGGTACATGTTTGGTTAGAAAATGATGAATTACAAGATGAGGAAAACAAAAGACTATTACATTAGTCCATAAAAATATACACTTCAATGTCTGAGAATGATATTAATAATAATATTTATTTAACTTCAAATGGGCACATTTTACCTGGTGGCAGAATATAAGGAAATACAATAAAATATACAAAAATACATATTACAGAGAACTGAAATTAAAAATTGTTAAATACCTTATTTACCCGAATATAGTTCCCCAACAAATATAGCTCCCTCCTTTACTTTAGGAGGCAAAATTTAAAAAAAATGAAGTTGAGTAAAATTAAAGTCTTTCTGAAGGGTCTCACTCAAAATTTCATGTGAAATGGTGGACTTTGGTAACTATAATCATAAGAATTTGAAAATGAAAAGCTAACTGGTGCACTTTATTTTCTCCCCTTGACATCTCCAAATCCACACGTTTGGCTCGACTTCGGATTCTCGTGCCGCTGCTTTATAGGCATGTGTCAGACCATAATTTAGAACTCGCAGTTTGAAGTTAGCGTCGAAGCATCTTCGATCACCCACCTTTCGTTGTGTCAAAGAAGATCCTCGTGTGTCACGGTGACAGCAATAGGTCATTCCCAGACGACATAGACCAGTTCGGTTTCCACTTCGAATGAGAATCAAATCGCGCCATCGTTGGTCTTCGATCCTCGTTCTTGGTGTTACGTTACGTATACGACTTGCGTTCGTTTTACTCGTTTTCACTTGCGAAAATGAATTAGCGGTTTTCCCGTCCTAAACTCCAAATTTAGTCCTCCAACTCAATTTTTGGGCGACTTTATCGAAAAAAGAGGGAATTATACACCGGTAAATAGGTAGATGATTAAACTAAAATTAAAGCACTAAATATAAAAACATGTGACCCTGAAACATCTAAAAAATTAATAATTACTTATTACCAGTGGCGGCAATTGGGAATCAANGGGGGGGGGGGGTAAAAAAACAACAACCGACAAGTACCGGTAAGCCGGGACTACAGGTGGTACTTGATATTAAAGAAAGATACGAGGTATTTCGCTCCTTTATACGAGGGTTGAATCAAAAGTAGGGTTCCCAAAGCGGTAGATCGGCAAGGAGAGGTGTTAGGCAAAATCTGGCAACACTGGCGTGTGCAGCAACTCCCCCCCTCTCGATCCCAACACTCTCCGCTTATCTCTGTCGTTTAGTGTTGGCCTAGCAGTCGTCCGCGATGGAAGTGCCGATAGCGTGAAATCCGTGCAGTTATACGCTTTTAAACGCGAAAGGGGTTCCACCTATAGACATTCATCGTCGGTTGTGCGAAGTTTATGGTGACCAGTGCATGTCTGTGCAACACGTCCGCAAATTGTGTAGGGAGTTCACTGCTGGTCTCACGGACATTCACAATTAAGAGCGGAGCGGAAGACCGTCCACTTCCGACGAGACTGTCAACAAGGTCGAGAGACTACTGCTGGAAGATCGAAGGATAACCATCAGTGTACTGGCTCTTCGGGTTCCTGAGATTTCCGCAGGGTCAGTTCAGAGAATTTTGTCTGA
>NNCF01128813.1:142416-166690 GCA_002313205.1 Laupala kohalensis | reverse complement strand
ATTTGGTTGGACTGTCATTCGCCCCCCCCCAATAGTCTGTACCACACCCCTAGTGATTACCACTTTGAAGCTCCCGAAATTGAAGGAACACTTCGGTAGACTACGCTTCCGGACCGACGATGAAGTCAAAGATGTTACTCGCTTCCTCAACGGGTTGGCGGCTGAATTCTGCGACATAGGGATACATAAGTTGAAGCACCGTCTCCAAAAATGCTTGGATAGAAATGGACACGATGTTGAAAAATAGCTCAATGTTTAAGCTTTACAACCATGTAAATTGCTATGAAAATAAGATTTTTTTTTCTATTTCTAAAAATATAGGGAACCTTACTTTTGAGTTCACCTTCGTAGATGGGATATATGAGATAACAAAATTTTAAAATTTAGATTTAATACGGTAAGATTTCTATACTTCACGGGAATTTGGATTGAGGTACTAGTTACCCGTTTACCAACTTGTCTGCTTTAATAACAGTGCTCACATTTTGAGTAGTGCTAAAAACATAACTTTCAAAGGAATTGCTTGTTTAAAATAAAAACCAAAAGTGATAATTAGCCGAAGTCAAATACGTGAGTTTACTCAAGGGCATTTCGTACCATATTACATTACGCAATAAGTAAGGAAAACTAAATATTGTGTTAGTTATAGAAACTAAATGTAGAAAATAAGCTTCTTATAGTCATTTATTTACTTACAGTTTTAAAGCAAGGTTAAGTGTCTTTGCGTTCGCCTGGCGTACACATCCACAGTCATCCAAATTGAGGTCCATTTTATCAACGGCCAACTAGTGCAATAGACGTTCTTGAAGCATTGTATTCCTCAAATAATTTTTCACTCTTTTCAAGACACTGATCGTTCTGCCGATGCAGTGGATACAGGGACAGTTAAAAATAATCTCAAAAGCTGGAAAAGGTTTGGAAATACATTCGGATTGTGAATGTTTTCAGACTTAAATTGTAGCACTAACTTTGAAATAAGTTTACGATCGGTTTCTTCAGGATCTTTTCGAGAGAACACATCAATTTCTGCAGATAAAGTTTCACTGTCAATACCAAATGCTTCACTCACAGCTGAACAAGCTTCTTTGATAATGTCACTACAAACCTTATTGTTCTTCACTGAAGCAGTCAGTAATGTTTCTATATGGCACAGTAAAATCACATGACGCGACTTGATGTTCTCAGAGAGGGTGTCTAGTAGAGGGTAGTAAAATGTTCGGGACCAAAAGTCTTGAAGTAAATCATAATTGGGGTGAACATCTCCTCCGGCAATTTTCTGCGTAACTTTCCGCTTGCGTGGAACAGTAGGCCCCTCGAAACTGTGAGTTTCGCAAAATGTAAGTGCTTCAGACCAAAGCTTCTTGAAATCACATTCATTTCTATAATCAGTTAAAGACCTTACTGTTCTAGTGGCGATATCAACTACTTCATGAACTGATACATCATGATTTTGTATGTATTTTGAAATAATGTTCGTCTTTTCAAACACACATGACAATTAATGCGAATATGAACTCAAACTTACTGATACACATTATAAACCCCTGAGCTTCACCACCAATTTTTGGGTCTGTAACTTCCAATTTCTTCCAAAGTAAGTACTATGTCTACTACATGCTGTTGAACAGCATGCAAGCTATCATACCTGCTGCTAAATCTTGTGGGTTCAGTGCTTTGAGAGACAAATCATTACCTTCCACACTGGCTAAATTCTTTACATTTGTAAACACTGCATGTCATTTGGGAGAAGCTTCAATGATACAGTACAATTGTTGTGTTGTACTGAAAACATTGCATACAGAAACAATGCTCTTAGAGGCATCTACAAGTGCAAGATTTAGACAATGTATGTAGCAATGTACATACATTATGTGGGAATTGCTTTCTTTCATTCTCGCTACCATTCCTTTGTAAATACCGCTCATATAACCTGCTCCGTCGTAACATTGAGCAATTATATTTCGAGGACTGATACCAAATTTTTCGAAAATAGAGAGAAGCAACTTGTACAAAGTTTTACCATCAGTCAAATCTGTTTTGAAAAACTCAAGAAATCGTTCTTCGATTTCCAGTTCCTCAGTGTCATATCTTATTACAAGAATTAACTGCTTATGATGTCTGGCGTTTCATCGACAATTATGGACAAATGCTTACTTTCCTTACCACATTCAAGTATACTGTCGCGTTTCATTTGCCATAATTTGCAGCAATTCATTTTGTACATCGCGATGAATATAATTTAAAAACTTTTCCCTATCTAAAAACAATTTTTCAATAGCACATTATCAGTTGATCTCAGCTTTAATAATTCCACATAATTACCTCTGTTAGCTGAACTCTCACTTTCTCCGTGTGATAAACCTTGCCTTGCCAGGAAAAGTGAAGTCTGAAAGATAATTTTCAAATTATCATGATTTTTATTGACTTCATGATGTGGTGTATATATATTACTCACAACACTTTCCTTGGCTTTTAGTCCCTCGTGCCAACGATGCAAAGCATTAAGGTGAGATGAGGATCTTTCATGTTCTTTAAAGCGTTGGACAGATTTTTTCCAGTTTTTGAACCCCTTTGAAATAAATGTCTCATCATAGCAACCTGTGGTTCCAAATAATCAACAAGGGAAACAAAATGCTTTGTCTCCAGAAACATTATATTCTAGCCACTTATATTCTGCGAACCATGAACTTCTGAACTTTCTTCCTTTTGTTACTGGATATTCGTAACAACCCATTTCCATTAGGTTGAAATGGACCATCTTTGAAAATTTCTAATGCTGCTTGCTTACCATGAAGTGGATCTCTATTCTGAAGCTGACTGTGAATATTAGTCATGCTGGACACATAGGTAGTTGAAACTTTTGTTTCGCTATTTAATGAAACAGACTCTACAGAACTAAACGTGGAAACAGTATCTACAACAATGGCAGTGCTGCATTGTTCAGTATCACTTGTTGCTACCAGCTTCTGTTTCTTTGCGAAAAGGTCAAACAAGGTTTTTCCAGTTGAACGCTTCATTTAAGCCTCAAATCAATATAGCACGCGAGAACGTATAACACCAGAACACTAGATAGAACTACAGGGACGTATGCACTGTAGTTCTAAGGACACTTATCAATTGTTGATAGTGACACTGGATGTACATCAACAACCGAAGTTCCTCCACTGCACTTCTTACATACCCCATTATCCTGTACAAAATACTTTAAACTATCCATTAATCTGATATTACTATGCAGCAACTCATTTTTATCGCATATCGCACGAAAACGAAATTTGAATGAGAGGGTAGATAGACTTTGAGAGGATAATTTGTTGCTACCTCGGTATAAAATAAAGGAAAGACACCAAAGCAAGGCTAGTATAAATGTTTTTGTAAAATAATTCTATGTTTTAGAGAGTCCAAATGAAATGTTTATTTTTTCTTACAAAAAGTGTGTGTGTGTGTGGGGGGGGGGGGGCTGCTCCCCAATGCCCCCCTAATCGCCACCACTGCTTATTGCACATTTCACAGTGGATGACCCGAACACTTGATTTACCTCTTTAGTGCACTTAACTTTACATTTCCCTTCTCTCACTTTCTAACTCATGCATTTCCCTTGTATCACTCACTACCACTATCTTCACATCTACACTAACTCACCCCTTCTTCCAGAACTGGCGTAAATCTGTGAATAGATGCAGAGCTTGAAATCTTATCCACAACCGAAGCAGGCATTCAATTCCAGTCTCTAATAGTTCTATTGAGAAATGAGAATTTTCCAATGTCTGGTTTTTGTTTCCTAGTTCTAAATTTTAAAATATGATCTTTTCTATCTATCCTATATTAAAAATTTTATTTATCGAGTAGTTCAACTTTGAAATTGTAATAGAAAAGAAGTTGATCACCAACAAATTAATCAATCAGTGCTCATGGATCATAAATTACATGGTCCTACACACAAATATCACTATAACAGTCACATTTGAATAAGTGTTTGTAAATAACTTTCTATCTCCTTAACCCAATTTAGATTGAATTTGCATTCATTTCTTTCAAACCTTGTACAAATATAAAATAAATAAATTTTTATGTACATCCATTGGATTATTCATTTTAAAAAAATTGATAAAAAAAATATCAAAAAAGAAACCAATCAACATCATCATTTAATGACAGAAAAATACATTACCTTGCTTTTAACTGATAGCTGATCTTCTAGACTAGTGATTTGATTTAAGGACTCTGCATGATCCCTCTCCTGTTCTCGTGCTGCTTGTTGTGCTAACTGCACCTCCTGACTAACTTGAGCATTTCGCAACAAAATTGCATCTTTATCTTGTTTCTCATGATTTAAAGATTGTTTTAGGTTCTTACATCTTTCCTGTTCCTCTCGCAGCTCAAGCTGTACTTGTTGCAACTCACTTTCTATCTTGGCAGCTCTCTCTTGTTCACCTACATCCAAGAAATCATTTAATAAAAATATTACACATGCATAAAATCTAAATTTTGTACCATTCTTTTGAACAGAAATACATTCAATTATTACCACCTACTTTTCAAACTAATACTAAGATGTTCCTGCTCTGCTGTGGAATCTTTAAGCAGCTTTTCTGACTCACCAATACGTTCCAATAATTCTGACCTTTCACTATTGGAAGTTTCCTAGAAAGAATAATTCATAGAGCACATTAACATTATAACACAAAATACAATTTAGAGGGGACACAATGTAAAAAAAAAAGTAATAATAAACTAATGAATAAAAAGCATTACTTATCTGTCTTATAAGCAATTTAATACAATTAATAAACTAAAATATTAGAAGGAATACCATTCACACAATTTTGGCTCCAACTTATGGATAGTGGAGAAGGAATGTATCATGGAAGTGGGACAAAATTAGTAATGAGTAAGAGCCTTGCACCTTAGTGGATAAAAAAGCATTGTGTAATAGAAAACAATATTTCTGACAAGGTTAAATGGAACTAAAGAAGAAAAGAAAAGAATCTGAAATTCCAAGAAACCAAAATTTATTACATTAAAATGAGGAAAATAACTGAAAATACATTAAAAGATAAGATGAGAAATAAAAGATATAACCATTTATAATGTAAACTATTGTCCATTAAAAATGGTAACAATAAATAATATACAAATTTGTATACGAAATAACTCCGTCAAAAATAAGGAGCCACAACAAAACATAAATAATAAAGAACCAATCTGCAAAAAATAATTTTGCTCATGAGTAGTTTTCAGTCACCATGACTTCGGAACTAGATATTTGACACAGCCTTAAGTTAAAATTAAATTTTCAACATGTCTGTAAAAAAACAAACAAATCTTTGGTACAAACAGAAAAACTTGCACAAAACATACAAAATAACCTCACAACTAACAAATGATACATAAAAATACTGTTCAAAAAACAAAACCAGAACTTTCACCATTTCCCTACTTCTCGAACATTTTAAAGTAATTTTAGCTCTCCAAATAAATAAACTATAGTACGTGGTAATTATACCAGTTCCAAAATTTCAAAATCTCTTTTAGAGAGATAAGTTTATATCTACAGTTGAAAATAAATAAGGGAATATTTGAGCTGAGCTCTGATGTCATTTTCAAACATAAGTACTTCCGTAAATTATTTGGCTAAATAATTATTGTATGGCCCCCAAAACAAAAACTAAACAACTATCATGAAACCACTTAAACTAAAATACTGATAGAATACTACTCATTCAGGAGCAGTATGTCCAATGGAATTTGCATTGAAACAAAGCATAAACCTCAGAAATGACATAAATATTACAATGGGCAACTTTCCACAAGGACTTCAGCTTCATAAAAATAATTTGGACAATACTTTGGATTGCTGACCCATTTTCAACTTTTCTAAAATAAAATTAAAAATTATCTGCATGAACTAGTGTGAAATATTAACACAAAATGCATTCTAAACAAGATGTAAAAAGTTTTAAAAATGCAAAGAAATTTTGAAAATTAAACTTATTTAACTTAAAGAAATATGAATATTTCATATTTTATGAATAGTAACTTACCAAACACACATTCCAAACAAAAACTAAATGCAGAGGGCATGTTTTTTAATTGTGTAAATAATATTACAGCACTTCCCATCATACACAGGGAAATATCTCAAAAGTTGTATGAACATTTCCTTTTCCTGATAAAGAACAAATGCTTAATAGCTTAGTTGAATATCGGTGAGGTGATACTAGTATCATTCTGAGAATAAATGACAGACATGGTGTTGTCCACTAGTACAATTTTTATTCTAATAAAAGTACTTTGCTCAGCTGAGCTGGCTTCTTCAACCTGACAACCAAGTATCTGACATCTCTGACATTTGCCCTTGATACTTGGAATGGTCAGACTGAAGACTAAGCAGACAAAAGTACTTTCATCAGAATAAAAATTGTACTAGTAGACAACACCACATGTCATTTATACTTAATAGCTTATTGTAATATTTTAATATGGAATGTNGCCCTTGATACTTGGAATGGTCAGACTGAAGACTAAGCAGACAAAAGTACTTTCATCAGAATAAAAATTGTACTAGTAGACAACACCACATGTCATTTATACTTAATAGCTTATTGTAATATTTTAATATGGAATGTTTCACAATTTTCAATAAAGATCAACTGAAGCAGGCTTATCATTTCAAATGACAAATGTTTGATAAAATTTGTCAAGAGTTTGAACAGATATATATATAATTATATTTTGTTGTCAGTCTCTAAAATAATACACATAAGGAATGGATCATAACAATGAGTCTTGAACACCAAAAAAAAATTTCTATCAACAAAACCAAATAGAAATACAATGTACAATTTGTCCCATCAAACCACGATAAGAATCATTTCAAATATTAACAAAAGGTGGTCATTTAGCATTTTAATGGTGAGGATTTCTTTTGCCAGTTGTCCCTCAACTCACGATTGCCTGTTCGAGGTCTGAGGCGTGCTGCGCCGCCGTGTCTTGCAACTGGCGCAGCTGTTGCGCCAAGTCGTCTCGCTCGGTCTCCAGCGCCCCCTGCGCTTCGCCCGCAGCGCGCGCAGCCTCCTTCGCCTTGTCCAACTGCGCCTCGAGGACGCGCGTGCGCTCCAGTAGCGCCCCGCACTCCTTCTCGGCGCGTCGCCGCTCCGAGCCTTCCTCGCCCGCCTGCCGCGACAGCCGCCCCACCTGCGTCTCGAGCGCCGCGATCTTGTCGCTCCACGAGCTCTTGATGTCC
Source organism: Laupala kohalensis (assembly GCA_002313205.1). Classification (NCBI taxonomy): domain Eukaryota; kingdom Metazoa; phylum Arthropoda; class Insecta; order Orthoptera; family Trigonidiidae; genus Laupala; species Laupala kohalensis. The sequence goes on along the minus strand of NNCF01128813.1, from coordinate 159,444 downwards.
GCCAGGTGCAGGTGCGCCTCCTCCAACCGGCGCTCCAGCAGCGCGCGTTCGCCCAACAGCGCAGCCACGCGCTCATCCGCGCTCAGCGGCGCGCCCAATGCGGCGCACTCGGCAGACGCGCGGCGCTCCAGTACGGCGACGCGGTCGCGCAGATGGCGCGCCTCTTCCTCAGACTGTGCCAATGCGCTCGCCAGTCGCGCCCGCTCGCGTTCCGCCCCATGGCGCAGCGACTGCAACTCGTCCTGCGCCCACGCACACAAGCACTTCAGTCAAGGGAGGGAAAGTAAGTAATTTATAACTCTAATTAGCACTTCTTTTCACACCTAGCTGGTAAAACGGCAATTAAACCAAATTTTGCAGTTTGCTAACAGGTATTTTAAATATGGAGAATACACCAATAAATTGTAGTTCAAGTAATTCATTGATTATAAGAGAGAAGACGTTCACATTTTGTGATTACTTCTAGCAGGTCTCCAATAGGAAATTTTTTAAGTCGGATAAAAATTTGATACATTTAAAACAATACAGATCAGATATATTTGGAGTGAGAAACAAGTTAATTTATAAACAAATTATTCTCTATAGGGTGTAATAACATTTTATTAAAAATTTTTAATCAAATACAACAAACATCAACTAGTCTGATTTCATAATTGGGAGATTAAAAAGTCTTCCATTTTTATAGTAACAATAGTTTTTAAATCCCTTATTTCAATAACATTTTCAATTACTTGGGTATTTCTTTAAGTGTGAATATATAGCACCCTCCCTGAATCTTTTCTGAAGTTGCCAGCAGAGCACTATAGAATGTTAATGCATTCTTGTTCACTGAATCCATTTTCATTCCAATGAATATTTGCATATTCATCTACTACAACAGAAATGGAAACAAGTTGTTTTAACTCTTCTTATATGAACCAATCAGCAGAATGGAAATTAGGTGATCATGCAAAGATTTTTCATGTTTCCACTTCTTTTATGTCAATGTTTGTACAGGACACTGAATGAGGGTAATAAAATAATCAGGAATTATTTTTTTGTGCTGATGTGAAATGAACTAAATATAAAGTAACTTGTTGAACTCCAGCTTGCTATCAGTGTCAGAACCCATAGTGCACAACAGGTGAAACCAGGAATATTAACCAGGAAACCCACATGCTCAGGGCAAAATTGATATCATAAATCTCATGCCTGGCTATTGTCACCAAATATTTTTCATGTTTTCTTTAATAAGACAGCGATATTACAGGTTTTCACTCATACAATTTGAGTTCAATACTCCCTGTCTAACAACTCATCCCTAACCACAATGTATCCATTACAAGTCGTTATTCATGAACACTGATTTAAATGCAGCTTCAGAAAGAACAGGTACTTTTTTAAAGTAGAAGTAAAAAGTAAATATAATAGGCAACTTTAAAAAAAAATGCAAATCATCAATTGACAATGACAAAATAAGGAGTTTTTTAATGTATTTGATCAATTATTGAGCAGGTTCGAGAAGCATAAAGCTCAAAGATACACAATAATGGAAAAAAATTTAACAGTCGCCCGATAGTTACAATAACAATAATCAATTACACTGATGATTTCACATTACAACTCAAATACGTCTCTATTTACAGCGCTATTACACGAGATAAATTACATAATTTAATAAGTATTATAATAGCTGCTTACTAAAAGGACCAAATAATAATAAAAAAATTATTGTCAGAAAAGGCAGTTACAAAGTATGACCATGTGCAGGACACTAATTTACTCTCCAGAAGCAAGGGACCATCCCATCACTTCTGATCAAGGATCCTAAGGCAGAGGCAGATTTAACATTTCAGCACACTCCTAAGATAAGAATAAATCAATGAAGCACTATAGAATGTTAATACATTTTTGTTAACCTTAACAAAATATGAACCTTATACAAGATACACCACTTGAGGACCCTAAGGTAGTGTTTCCTGAACATATACATCATTAATGTTTCTGAGCCTTCGAAACAGGTAGGCTTCCTTCAACAAAGGTCCCTAAAGCAACCCACCCACTTCTCACAGGCCATCCTCAGAGCAACAGAGGGTCTTTTATCTGAAGTGCTCATTCTTCCCCTAGTACTGATCTTAAAATTTAATTTTCACCCATAAAATTAAAGCTGAAGGGATAATAATTTAGGGATCAAAATATTTATTAATAGAAGCAATAAGAAGTAAGGAGAAAATATAAAGTTAATGTTAGTATATCTTCATGCAGGACATGAGTGTCTTAATTTCATCCCATAGCATCTACTTAAGCACAGGTTGCATAGAGACTTGAAAGGTCATTGAAATGAAAACTAAATACTTTTTCAACTGCTAACTCCCAGTCGATCAGCTTAATTAATGTACCTTTGACTGACAGTTCAATGAAGATGTCAATCACATTATTATCTTTAAATAAACAAAATCTTAATCAACTGCATCTTAAACTTAATCAAATAAAGGAACACATCAAATTAAGCTTTAGTTATGCCCTCACATGAGACTACGTCATCTGAGCAAATTTTTGAAGAAATTGACATACTTATTTAAGTGATTTATTACACAAAACAAGACATTTTAGAAAAAGGGAACTAGAATCAGCTACTTAGATGTTCACGAAATTCATTAACTTCATCAGCTAGTATTAAAAAAGGCCTGGGATAATAACATTTCAAGGAACTCTTCTAAATAATGAAACACTTTTGAGTTTTATTAATTCTATTTTACTTCATAAATTGTTTCTTACTAAAATACTGCATTTGACTAAAAGTTACTTAGTAAAAGCTCTAACTACCTCTATTACTCTGATAATGCATGATATAATAGGAATAAGTTTCCTAATGTACAAACTTGCTCAAAATTAACCCATCTCGGTTATAAATCATTTAATTACAAGTAATCACTTTCACTTTACACACCATTAAGAGCGTGTAAATTGAGCAACTTAGTATAAATCGTAGGATGTTGAGAGAGGGGGGAGTTTCTTGTTAAAATCACCAGCCATGAGCGGGTCATAGAAATGGTGACACACGAATGTAAGAGACAGTAAAAAACATGTCATGGTCTAAATATTGCTAATCAAAGAAGAAACCTTCAATAAGATACATATTTGGAAAATGTATTCATTTACTGCATTAAAAATTTTAAAAATGTCTAACTTTCTGCATGGATTTACCGTTTCTTGCTACCTGCATTAAAATCCCTATTGATAGTCCCTTCCTTTTTATACTATTTCCTTTTAACATTATCTGAATTTCTGGGCTTGACCAAATTCTGATCAAATTTGCAAAAAGTGTCTCCTACTTCCTTCTTTTTGATATACTAACTGAACTACACAGACATTGAACTAAACATCGGTCAGGGATTTGAGTTGGCTGATTCACTCAATTTCACATAGTTGGATAAAAAGATATCACAACAGAAAGTCCCCCTAACAACCCCCTAATCTTGGTGACTTAATGAACGGTTTTTAGTGCTTTCACAAACATTTTCACCCACTTAGTGCTTTCACAAAAACACACAACTATCCGTTCACAAGAGATTGGTAAACATTTGAAATGTTGTACTGGCTTATCTAGATCATTCCCGACAATTTCAGTAAGTCTCATTAAGATTCATAAAATTTAATAGATTTGCATACCAGATAATTTTTCTAACACCCATACAATCGTTTATTTGCATACATTGTGTTGACACACGAACCTTTATTTATTATTTGGTCAGAGAAGAAGGCTTATGACAAGTGATAGATTTCATTACCCTGAAGTTGCATTTTACCACTTTTTATTTATTTTGCATGTCTTCATTAGGAGATTGAACAAGGGCAGTGTTCTACAGGCAATCACCCCTATCCAGCACTTACTTCCAGATCCCCTTGGGATATGGTTGATAAAGGGATGAATCATCTATGGGGAGGTAGTAAGTGGCAGGGAAAAAGGAAGCACCCTCAGAAAATCTGCCATACAACAATTTTGCCCAACATAAATTTTGCTTGACTCAACTGGGATTAGACCTGTCATCCTCAGAGGTTTTAGGAAACTGTGCTAACTTTTACACCACAGGACATCCATTTATTCCTCCACTGTGATAAAAGGAATGTTTTAACAAGGCAGCAGTGTCAAAATAATTACAACTAGAAAGACACATCTGTGACAAAACACATCCTGTTTTAATGAAAACTGTTATTGTGAGTTTTTTTAGAAGCTAAAGGCAACTTCTTCAATTTTATTTGATAACCTAATTTCAAAAATTATTTGAAAAATTTGTTTTCTCAATGGAACTTAAAATTGCAATATCAAATAATAATCATAATTTCTCTTAAAGACACGCATAACACATTATCTATTACTTGACCACTATTTCTTGTCGCAAAAGAAATTGAATGTTAAATTCTGTAAATAGGCAACTGATATTTTTTAAGAGCAAAGGATAAGAAAGGTGGACTATTAAGAGATTCTTAAGGGCTCTAATGACCTTGCCGTTGACAAGCCCTAAAGCCCCACAAAAAAGAGAGAGAGATTCTTTGACAAAATAAATAAATAAATAAATTAAATTACTCAAGTCATTTAATTGGTTGAAAACAATCTAAAAATTCAGAAGTGTACAAAAGATTAATTTGGTTTCTTAGGGTGGAACATAAAAGTTCATTGAATATGTAAAATATACAAACTGTTCAAAACTTATTTAGAGATTAAAATAGTTTTGTTAAAAAACCACATATTCCATAATGGAGACAATTTAGTTCACTGAGCCTGAGACTTCACTCTTATTTTTCTAAAGAAACTTTGCATGCTGCAAACCATTGTTTATTATTTGTTAATTATTTTACATCTGAACATATGATGGAGAGGATTGGTACCAATTTTTTGTTAGAAAGTGCGATCGATATGACATGAATGAAACTAATTCTTCATAATCTCTGTTAATAGTGATACACCAAAATTGATTATTGAACATTTCCAAGTTGGCACATGCAATAAAAACATTTTTAAATGATAAAAATGAAATAATTCAAACAGCACACACACAAACAAAAAGTACATAGAAAATTGTTAATCGGAGCCCACAGCGATAAGCAACATTCACATGCACAAAAGATATCCACGTACCTCATTAATTCAAAGACGCTTTTCCCTCTTGACAGTTTTCAGCGCTCAGCTGCACCCGCGTGAAGCCCTTCCAGCTACTTCACTTGTAGTACAGAGCACAAGGCAGCAAAGGTCAGACAATAGGGAGTGCAGGTGCATGATTTACACTAGTGACGATCAAAGTATTCCAAAAAGAAATAAAAAAACAAGCTAACATTCAGAAGCCTTGGTGAAAAATTCTAATTGAAACTAAGTGGAGCATACATAGTTAAACAAAAGGACAACATATACCAAGCTATTACACTCTCTTATTTCAACTATTTAATCAAAACACTAAATCAAATTGTGAATAGATACAGAAGATGATCTTGACACAATTCAAACAAAGCTCACAAAATAAATAATCACTTTTACCATAGACAATTAGGTAACATACAGCTAAACAAAGTAACATCTTTGAGAAAAACAATTGAGAATATAGCATGAGAATATCCTCCCAAGAAAAGAAAGCAGAAATTAAAGATGAAAAGAAAGATCAAGATAGAATTTAGATGTAAAATTAATAAAACAAACATCTGCAACAATGTGAACCCAATAAAAGAGCAGTCAGAAAGAGTAATACAAAAATCTGACCACTCATTAGTTTTTGAATAATGTTGGGAAAGAATCCTTCATAGGCAAAGTGAAAAACAAATATATCAAATTACTTATGTATATATTGTTTCTCTTGATTTTTAAAATGCCATGAGTTGAGAAGAAAAGAAAGAAAAAAAGTTCCCCAACTTGACCCCAACATTCATCTTGAAATGCACTGATCTAAACTGTCACACACAGGAAAAATACCTGATGCTATGTAATACCATTAATTAAATGGTTGAGCCATAAGAAGCTACGAATATTTAAATATCATAAACAGAAAACAAAATATTTTGATCATAAGATTTTTCATTAGAAGATCACTCTTTAATGTCTGAAAAAAAAAATTATTCAACTAATTGAAGAAATGGAATGTGAATATAAAATACATGAAATGTAAAAGAAAGAATGTATTAAGAGTATCTTTCATGGTATAGGAGAAGAAAAGGATAAGATGGAGCCACTAAAATAATCAAAATTTTATTCATTTACACTCACACAAGAATTCATGCAATATCCAATTAAAGCCAAGGAAGCAATATCACTATGGAAAAAGGTAACTACAACACAAATACAATAAAGTTGCAAACAAAACATTTAAAACGCAATCACAACTCCCCAAATTGAATATATAACACAACATAAAATTCACCATTGTGGTTGTGAGTATGAATTCTTCTAAGTATGAACATATTTTCTCTGACACTGCCCATTGTTTTATCTCTCATGAAAATTTCCCAAGATTTTGTGCATGCTGATTTCAAAAAATTGCACTTACATCTCCCTATCACATAAGGATTCTTTACAACCATGGAAACAAAATTTGGAAATTTGTCAAAATTGTGCTATTTTTGTACAGCTAGCAACCATTTTTTAAGGACCTGATTCAAAAATGTTTAATAAAAATGAATACTAATGAAAAATGACCCACAAATGTCACTACTACAGAAATATCTCTCATAATGAGTTATACCCATTTGGAAGACAATGTTTGAGATTGTATATTATGAAAGTTTGTTTGTATGTTGTTAAAAGATTTTGTGTTGGATAGAAATACTATGAGTTTGTTGTTTTCGTTAATTTTATTGCAGCATAATGACATTAAGATTGTGTCCAGAAATCCAATTAATTTTATTATATATGTGGCAGTTATATAGTTAAATAGCGACAGCATTAGATATCAAATTCTGAGAAAAAGGCATATCATGCATAGCTTGAAGATCGGGACAAAAGGTGGGCTCTTCATCACGTCTGTCATATATGTATGTCATTATCAGAAGTGGAAATCAAAGGAGTGTTGGATGGCCGTAATTTTCAGTACACTCAATGTGACTATCTCCTTTACAATATTGGTGCTTCAAGATAATAGCAAAGTGAGAGATTTCATCTTCCCTTGTTTCATTTTTTTTGTGGGACTTTACGTCTCGTTGACATCGAGGTCATTAGAACCCTCCCTTGTTTCACACATCATTATTGAATTCATGTTATAATAAGTATAAGTATTCAATACTCTTTTAATTAATAACTTTTTCAATATTATCAAGATACAAAGACTTTTACGCTGCATATAGTGGCACAGAAATAGCTGAAATTGAAAATTACATACATTTTGTCCTGACGTGAAAAAAATAAATGCTATTTTTCGAATTAAGAACAATTTTATTCTAAATCACCTAATTTAATCCAAACTAGTTAAATTCTGTAGGCTTGTGTTATTATATCACAATCTTCTCAATTTGTATTTTAATATATAAGTAAGGTTTCAACAACTGAATACACAAACAGTTCCTTATTAAGACCTCTAAATCCATTTTAAAACTATGTATCTTGTAATTCATAGAATTTTTGTAGGGGGCTACAAATATAGGGCTACCACCTATTTTAGCCAGTCCAATCATGTATAATTTCTATAATATGTATCAGCCTCTTTTAATTCAAATTATCAGTGAGAATAACAAAAGAGTGATGACTTTGATGTTTAATATATAAAATTAATTATGATACAATAATTATACTTTAAATACTTTTGTTTATTTGTTCAAAGCTCATATTAATAAATCTATCCCTCACTTTAACCCAGATGTGTTGATTATCTAAATTGCCCAATTCTGACCCAGTTTTTATTTCTAGTTTTCCTCAGATCTCTTGCTAGTCAAAAGAGTGTGTTAAATGTTGAATAAATCGGACAAACAATTCAACTTAATGACTAAAAAACTATTAGGGAACTAGGCCCTATAGGGTCCTCACATCCAGTGCTCAAGTAGTTTGCAATGCATGCAATGTTCCTAATAGCCACAAAACCAATTCAACCAACTATTTCTTAAAATCTTTGATCAGTAACTACACAAGAGTGGAACAGCAAGAAAGGAACTAATCTATCCTGTCCAGGAAAAAAAATCCTCTTTTAATAGATCTAGTGACACTGCACATGCTCCATAATTTTGAAATACAAGAAAAAAACCCAAATATAATCCATTTAGCTTCTATTTCATCCAATAAAAATTTCATATGAAACTAGCCATAGTTGAAACCGGAATACTCTTATCGAAATGAGGAACTAGTCAATTTTTAGTTAGAAATAAAACTTAACAAAAAAAGGAAACACAAGACATCATTAAGATAACTACTTCACATAATTAATGTAGATATAATTACTTCACAGAGGAATTTAGTATTAAAGTTTTAAATCAAACAAAGAGAAAGAGGTGGAGGAGGAATACCTGATTTCCTCCTTATTACTCTACCACAAATGTTAAGAAAAACAAACAAAGAAACCTGTCTCACAGCAGGCCCCGAAGGTGCCCAAGGGATTTTCGGAGGGTAGAGCTCCGCTATTACTAGGCCTCAGCACTAAGAGGAGGAGATGTAGCCTGCAACACGCACCGGCCAGTTTGACCTCAGGATAGACCTGGTACTCATTTTACAGCAGGCTGAGTAGGCCTGGGAGTCAGTCTGGATATTGAAAAATCCTCAACCCACTGGGAATCAAACTCTGGCCATCCAGTCAACAACTCAGTGCTCTACCCACTGAGCCACACGACTCCTCCACAAGTGTTATGGTTTGTAAATTTGCTTACGACCAAGAAAGTACTATGTAGCTAGGAAGCATGAAGGTCACACACTAATACCATACAACTCATGTGCAGCAATCCAAGCCAAGTCTAAGGTTAAGCGTAGGTAGAACATAATATATTTAATATTTATGAACATACTTGCAAATTACTAAGGTCCTCTTCATACCTCAACAGCTTTGTGACTTCACTCTTTAATGCCTCAATTTGACTATTGCTATCCTTTAATGTTTCTTCTTTTCCCGCTAATTCTTGTTCTTTAACCAGCAACTATACAGATATTCACATAGATAAATAAGGAGTCTAGCCCATCAAATATATTTACATACATTTAATATTCATAATAACAATACAGTACATTAACATATAACATGTTAGATTAACATTAAAAAAAAGAAGGATTTCTCAATCCAAGGCTGCATTATTTTTTTGAAAAAGTATTAAAGAGAGAAACTGGTAAAATAACCAAGGGGCGTTAAATTTGTTTCCAATGAAACAAGTCCGAATAGTTTATAATTCAGCTTAAAAAATAATTGTCGATAGTATGTATTATCAATGTGATCTAAATACACACAGGATCACAATGATACACAGCTTTTTTTATTATACCAGACAAATGATAAACAACTGAATTGCAGTACAAACAAAGAAAGCATAAAAGTTGAGAAACACTGAAAAATACAACAAAAGGTAGTACATACCAGATGTTTAATTTTTGCCATTTCTTGGGTCTGGAAGCCTTCTAACTGATCAATATCTTCTTGATATTGATAAACTTTCTTTTTGTATTCTGTAATTTAAATTTTGTATTCTATAATTCAAAACTTAACAGTACATCCAAGGTATTACGATAAACCAGTACATAAGGTATAAATCAATAAAACATATTAAACAATGATCAGATGATTAAAAATTGAATATCTGTGATGAATAAAATTATTCATATTAGAATTTTAGCCCAGTCCTTGCAAGTGGAAAAAGGTGAAATCAGCGACAAGCTGTGTATGCAATATCAGTTTAAACTTTCATGGCAACACATCCCAAAATGATATTACGATGCATTTGTTAAATAATATTTTGAAAGTGCTTATATTATTTATCTTAATTTTGCTATAAAATATCTCAAAAATATAGAGTTGTATTGTATTTGAGGTTGAGCTACACCTAGGCAAAAATTACATCCCATAATACTTCATGAACAACTTTTTAAACACACAGCAAATATGAATCAAAGGAAGTTTTGTTGGCATGTTTGTATATAATGAACATCAGGCACTTTGTATAGTTGATAGCATGCTACCGAAGTACACAAAATCTGCTTTAAAATAATCTGGGTTTGACAATGACTTATTTAACTTATGTATGTCAAACCAAAATAACATCAATAACCATAAGCAGCCACAGAATAAATTTCAATTTACACCTGCAAACCTCAGCACAAAAACCCTCCCTCCCACTTGCACAGGTAAAATCTTTTTCTTAAGTTTTCTCCCATAAATTTCCTTTTCTTTGTACACATGCTATGTAATAAATGCTACATAATAATTTGGGGACTTTTCTGTAAATGTCAAATGCTATAATAAAGACACACAGTGGGATGAATCTTCATTTCATTTTTACACAGTTGTAAACAATGAACTTTTGCAGAAATAGAAAACAGTAAGGAATGTTATAGACAACTACTTATCCCTCCTTGTTTATTTCAATTTCTAATATTTTAAAATATTTTTGTGATATGATTTTGATTGTATGAAGAGTAAAATGGATAAGATGTGAGCTAACCATGACAATTATTATACAAGAGTTCAAAATACTGTCAAGTGAATGTCTCTCATCTCCTCATACCTGGTCTCTAATTGTAATGGCATTAAATCGAATGAAACATAAAATAGGCATAACAAATGAAATAACTAAAATTTGAACAGTTTTCTTTGAAATAGCAAAAGAAAATTTTCACACCATATAATGTACCAAGCTGTACACTAGAGAACAGAAAAATGTTTTACCATTAAGAAGAGACTCAACATACATGAAGGAGTACTGATTGTAATCTTAGAAATATCCTCAATGAGTTCTAGCAATAATGCATCCAAAATTTCCAACGCTTCGATAAAAATAGACTATTTGTATCGAAAAATCAAATTAGGAAAATATAAAACTACATTATGGCTCACATCTCACATATCCAAGAAAATTATGTATCATATTATTCCAAAATTTGACAACATTATAACATTTCTAACAATTTCAACATTCCTTACAATTTACACAAGTGCAGTTACAGAAAATTACGGTTTAACTTATTAAAGAGATTGTGCTGATATTTACATGGTAAGTAAAGGTCATACAGAGAGAAGAAATAAATTTTTCTAATTTATTATGTAGTATTTTACCAGTTACAAAATAAGCTGCAAGAGCTCAGAGAAGTGTTTAATTTGGTTTCAAATAATCAGACAGAATACCTTCAGCGACTTTCAATGCCTCTTCCAGGCCTAACTTCTGCTTAACAACTTCCCGTTTTTCATCCTCTAAAACATTCTTTTCTTTTTCTAATAACTCTAATGACCTTCTCCATTCTTTTTGTTGTTCTTCAAGTTGCTTTTTAAATTCTTCCTCCTTTTTTTCCAATCTCTTGGTCCACTCCTCTTCTTTCTTGAGTAATAGTTTTTTCCATTCATCTTCATACTTTTCAAGTCGTTTGATTTCTTTGGCAGTCAAAACCTGAGAAACAAATTCATGTTTGTTTTACTTGCGTGAACACAAAATAAAATAAAAAATTAAAAATAACTAACTTTGCCTTCTTCAAATTTCACCTCAGACACATCTTGTTTACTCAATGATAATGGAGATGAAGGATTTTCATCAGTCACACTATCAAGTGAAATACTCCCAATGCTTGATCCAGAACCTTGTCTGGTGTGCTTCCCTTTAAAGCGTCCAGTTGTAAGTTTTAGAGCTTGGTTAGTCAATATGGGAAGGTTGGTTATGTCACTACCCGTTTCTTCTTTGATCTTATTTTTCAGACTAGCGAACATATTCATTTATAAATCCACCTACAACAAAATGTAGTTTATTTCACCAAAACTGTCGTCAAAAATCTAATAAAATTCACGAAATTAACATCCCACCCACTGACAGCTAGTCAACAGTAGAAATAGTATGAATAAAACATCTTCTTGTTACATTTAGTAATAGCACAAAATTAAACGTTGTCTAAAAATACACCCACACCTCCTTTCATAAAATAAACATACAAAAAAACTAGAAAGTATCTTCTATCGCACAAATGGCACAATTCACAAGTAATCAAGCTGCCATCTTGAAATTACACGTACTTTACAAAGCGCCGTTAGGTAACATTAGAAGACAACACTCTAGTGTCACAATTGTCTCCTAGAGGACGGGCATCTCGAACCGCCACATACAAAATGACTTTAACAGGAACACACGCTGTTCCAGAACTCATTTGGTAATAATAAATAAAAAACCTTTATAAAAACAACCCTTATATACGCCATGAGCTAAAACGAATAAAATAGGTTTAGATTTGTAATTGAAATTGAAATTTATTTTGCCAGTTTTGCACAAGTTTTACTTATGTTTGACAACCCTTTTTACAAATGGTTTACAAAAAGTTTACAATAATGATTTTAATAATAATCAGGATTATACTTATTAAATTTGACATGTATATAATAATCATAATAAAAAAAATAGTACATCAAGTTTACAAAAAGTTATATAACAAGTTATGCAAATTATTTTAATACATTGTTTTCCTAAAATTTTGACAAATATAACGAATCCCAATTCTTACAAATTTTCTTAAAGACCTCTCTAAGTTCTTCTGAACTTGTCAGAGAGATAGAGAGAATGCAATGCCAAATGCTAATACCTCCATACAAATTTGTACTTCCTAATAAAAATAAACATACTTTCTATCTATATCGCTGAAAATTATTGAATCATTAATGTTAGATTATTCGTTTTCATAAAGATCGTCGCGCAAAATTTTCATAAACGTAGACAAGAAGTTCTTCCGCTGTTCTTAATGATAAGACAAGAAGTTATTATGAAACGGCCCTGATTATGCAATTAGTTATACCTATTTGTATGAAGAGACGGATTCTACCAGGAAATAATCCGCCGCGAGTTATATTAAAATAAAATCATAATAAAAAATTAAAAATGTTTTTGAGTTGTCATCATAATATTGCATTGTCGTCGTGTTTATACATGTGTGCAAAATTTCAAACCAATCGGTTGGGGGAACTAGTTTAAAATTCAATTGCAAGTTTTGGCCCAAACATATTAACAAACTAACTAACAGGTCAAGTTGATTAAAAGCTTGGAATAAATATAGAGAACTAGACCCGAATAAAGTCCGACAACGTACCTTAAAAAGATTCCATATTGGATCAGTACTGAGAAGAACTGATTCAATCTCAGCACTGATTCGGAAAAGCAACACAGCTTTAACTGAGAGGCGTACACTGCATTTTTAGATGAACACTGATTTGAACTTTTGTGTATTAAAAAATAAATTTAAGGACCTTATCTTCGAAGAGATAGATTTAAACTTAAGTGAAAAATACCACTCAATTATTATCAAGCGTACACTGAAATTTTTTGGTAAAGAATCATAATCAAAACAAAACAATATAGAAGACGAAAATGAAAGTTATATCAATTTTTCCCAAGGGAAAAATGTCATTAATAACTAAAGACGAGTTTAGTTAGTGACTGCAGTAATTTTTCTGTAATGGTTTATTTGAATTTCAAAAAATTTAGCGTTTTTTTAAGAGGGAGAAGACGCTATAAATATTGATTCAGTAGTATTTGGGCAACGTGAAAATTGTTGTTATATTTATCGGCCTATATCCATACTAATATATAAATGCGTAATGCGAGAGCGTGTCTGTCTGTTTGCTACTTAATCACGATTAAATCACAGAACCGATCGTGATGAAATTTGGCAAGGAGATACTTTAGATGTCAAGGATGAACATAGACTAACTTTTATTTCTTAAATTTGTGAAAGGAAAGATAAAACATGACGTTGAAGATAAATGTCGATGAAATCGGGGGGGGGGAATCAGTCATATTCACTGACGCTGCCTAAACGGTTAGAGATAGATAACAGCTATGAGTGGCAAAATTGTTCACCTCGAAGAGTTCTACAAAAAAGTCCGCGGCAGCATATATCTCTCCACTAAGGTTAACCTAAATTATGAAAAATAAAAGTAATGAAAATTGGAAGTGTTGAAATATATCAATGTAAATGACTAATTTAAGAAGGGAACAATCAATCTTCATTAAATTTAATGGTTTATTNGTGCATTTAACAAGATAAAAAACGTCCTTTAATCGTAAAATTTGGCGAATAATTTAGATTTAACAAGAATTTTAAGATATGGCATCTCTGAACCGATGGCATGCCTACGTGCGCGTGCAAGTTGATGCTTTGAGAGCGCTCGAGTACTTTTTACTATGAAATCCTCATACGTAAAAAAACCTGAAATTGCACAGTTTAAGTAAACACCCCTCGGATATATATATTCCGAATATATTAGACATTCCACTTACTGACTAATCACGAAATCTCAGAAACTACAAAACCTACAACTTGAAATTTGGCAGGTATATTCCTTTCATGGTGTAGACGTCCGCTAAGATAGGATTTTACGAAACTCCACCCCTAAGAGCGTGAAATGGGGGTTAAAATGTTTTATGTATGTATCCTATATATACCCACCATAACTCTTGATTGCCTCAAGCAATTTCAACCAAACTGTATACACATATGACTGATTATCTTACAAGAAGCACCGTGAGGGTAAGACAACCCTGGCAAACCTGGAAAGGGGTGGAAAGAGGGTGACATGTAAATATATTGGAAAAATCCTTGCATGTATTTTCTCTGATCATTCGTAATATGATATTTCTAAGTTATAGAGTGCATTAACTCTATAACCCCTTTTCGTCCCGGGGTTTTTCTCCGTTTCCTTCCGGTAGAAGTGGATTTCTATATAGGCTCAATAGTCTTGGGTCTAGGGCCGGCAGTATCATTAGTTATAATCTCGAATTTTGAGTTATCAATATTTTGAGTTACGATTTATTATCAATATTTGACCTTAGAAGTTTTGGTAATGGTACATATTTGTTCAATAAATATTCTTTTATATTCTACCAGCAGAGTAGCTGCAGCTTTGCTCGCGTTAATTCTGTAATATGCTTCCAGTTTTATTCTTTTTCATAAGGGTGACACCATTCATCTCAGCGAACCCAATACTCTGAACTCGTCACTGATATCATTTTCGATAATTTTTGTACGTTATACCCTTCCCTAGGGTGCTGGGGTTTATAGGATTGACCGTGGATTTAAGCAACTACGGAAATGGCATTAATAATCTTAGCTAACCCTAAACCTTTGATCTCCACACTTATTGGTAACTTTCGATTATTTTTACACAACCCATTACCATCCCTTACCCAGGGGGTGCTAGGAGTGTTTTATTTCCCATGGGGGATTATTATAGCCACACGATTTTAGGATGTTACAATCAACTCAGCAATGCTGACAACTGATATCTATCATTTTCTATAATTTGTACATAGCATCCCCTACCCTTGGGGTGCAAGGGTGTATGCGGGTTGATTTTGGACTTGGGGGTCTTTGAAAATGTTATAACTAATTTCAGTGGCCCCGAAAACTAAGATGTCAACACTAATTTAAGTCATTTTAGAATAGTTTTACATTTTATCCCTTAACCAAACGGAATGTATTCCCTCATAGGGGGTGATCGTGGACTTAAGTGGCATTGAGAGTGTGACTCTTCTTTCTTGCTACCGCAAAACGGTTGTATTCAACACCAATGTTGTGGTTTGGTTACAAAATCGCAACATAGGACAAGTGAATAATCTATGGACCCGACGCTTTTTGTTGAGCTTCTATGAACTATTTCTCCAAACCTCATAGGTTCATTTAAAATTCACGCATTTGAGATACAAAAATGAATTGGGAAAGAAGAGGTTTAACATAGCATTAATTAATAAACGAGTTTTTAAAGCATCCTGGAATCCACGGACCTGCTTTCTATGTTTCTCAGTCAGAACAACTTGAAATCTCATCATCCCTAATAGTATGTATCCGATGCAAATTTCATATTTTTATATTTATATAGTTTTCAATTCTTTTTATCCATCATTTTTACCCATTTCCACCACCCCGTTCACCCACCCAAGGGGTAGCCTGTTTGTTTCATGAGGGCTGACTTCAGAGTTACACAATATCAGTATTTCACTATCAGCTCAGCGACGTCGAAAATTATGAACTCGTCACTGGTATGTTATGTTCCACATTTTTTTCATGGCATCTCCTTGCCTAGGGCTGCTGGAGTTTATACGGGCCGATTGTGAACTTTGACGTCTTCAAGGATGTCACTAGTAATTTCTGCGGCTCCGAAAACTACGATCTCAACACTAATATCGGTCACTTTCGATTATTTTGACATTTCACACCTTCTCACCCCCAACGCAAATGGTGTTTATTTCTTATAGGAGGTGATCGTGTACTTATATGACCATGAGGGTGTCACATCACTTCAGCGTTCCCAAAAATGAATTGTTCAACACTAATATCAGTCGTTTTTATTATGTTTACCTGTTCTTCATTCTCACCCCTACCCCAGGGATTTTAGGGTATATTATATCCAATGTGGACTGATTGTTAAGTTACAAAGCACCGGGGACGCTCTAATGGATCTCAAGGGAACCGAAAAGTATGGTTTCGAAATTTTTCGAATATCGGATTATTCCATTATTTTTACATATTATCTCCCTATCACCCCCTCTCTAGAAGTGCAAGGGATGTCTTACTCCAACAACGCTTGTTTTCACATAGTCAGTCATGTGTGTTTGGTTGAAATTGCTCCAGGCACTCTAAGAGTTATGGTGAGATACATACCTAAGACATTCCAACCCCCATTTCACCCCGTTAAGGGTGGATTTTCGTAAAAAAAATTCCTTAGCGTATGTTTACATCCCAAAAGGAACCTATTTGTCAAATTTCAAGATCGTAGGATATGTAGTTTCTGACATTTCGTGATTAGACAGTCTGTGAGAGGTATTTCGCTTATATATATATAGTTTAAAAATCATAAGAATTGAAATAACACTAAATAACGGCAACACAATCATTCAAGAAAATAGTTTTTGAAATAT
>NNCF01128813.1:117500-141854 GCA_002313205.1 Laupala kohalensis | reverse complement strand
TTATTTTTTAATGCATTTTTTTACTATTCACAGGTGTGATATCTATATAATAAGAATATAAAAACAATAAGCATATATAAACAAATAATATAACAATCGTATTTGAATCCAATATTGTTTTAAAATTTCAAGTCAATCGATTGACTACTTTTCGAGTTTTGCGAACATAAACATACGCAGGCTGAATTTTTCCATATAAGATGAATGAACTTGACTCACCCGTTTAACCAGAATCACATAGATGGACAGACAAACGGACGTACCAAAGGAGGAGGAACACCAGTCAAATAGTGGACACCGCATTTAAGTACATTGAAGAGAGCGAAGAATAAAGCGCGTAAGCAAATGTATTCTACAAGACGAAAGGGACTGGACATGAGAAATGGGATGAACCAATACAGGAGGAGCCGTGATGAATTTAAAATAGAGGTACAGCAGGCAAAAAGAGACAGTTGGAAGATATTTTTTGAGAGGTTATTTGAGAAAGGTACGTGAGAATACCCTATCTTATGTGTAGATAAAATAAAACGAAAAGAAATGTGGATGACGTTTATTTCTTTTGTTTATTTTAATGTTTGTGTTGTGTTGTTCATTTAGGATAAACGCAAATATATGTTTCTAATTGTAAATAGTAAAATCAATGTAGTATAACTAAATAGGAGGATTGTCTATGAACAACTGCCCTTACACTATGTACAAAATTTCTCTGTCATAAAATTTGTCTATTGCTTTCTCTATTCAGGAACAAATTGCAAATAAATTTTTAATTAAAATAACAGAGAGGCGAGTGGGGTCGATTATCGTAGCAACAAGATTAAAGGAACTGATTAGATTATTGAACCAATTCTTAAGAGTGTCCGCGGAATCCGATTCATTGATAATCGATATTGAAAACATTACAGATAACAATTGATTTCGTATATTTCTGTGTGAGACGTTTTAACACGATTTCGAAATTCAGAAAAAATATTTCTAGATCTGATTCAGGAGGTCTGTAAATACACTAAACTACAATGCCTTTATTGGTCAATGATTTACAGTGAGTTCGAAAATACAATCCAAGCAGGTTCTGCCATCGGTTATTTCCTTCTACAACTGGACAGTTGTGGAACGTTTGAGTGACGTAAAGACTCTTTGATTTCAGGACACTACAGGAGTAAGTAGAACTGCAGGACACCACAGTAGTGGGGGACACTACAAGTTTTTATTGTACGTACAGTTTTTAACAGTTTATTTTATACTTGGGGTTGCAATTACTGCGCAGCTTGCACTGTAGATACTGTTTGATTGTAACAGAGTTGCTGTGTGATTTCTTTCAAGAGATGCTTCGACGACGGCCAACTTAAGAAACTAGGGTGATTCTCATAAGAGTTGACATTTTAGCTCTCCGCAGAGTGAACCCCAAGTGAAAAATGAAGCTTGTAGTTTCTCATTCATTCATTTTTCTAGCAACTTATTATTTATGAGCTACCAGAAAATGCACTGCAATTATGAGTTTTATGAATTTTGACCATTTAATGAATTTTGGAATCTTTGTATTTCCAGAAAATGTGTCAAAAATGTTACCTAAGTTAATGTTTATATTTATATTATTTCTTGTTTTCCAATTTTTTAAAGTACGCCGTCTTCTTTGTGGCCAAGGTGATAACATAGAAAGCGTGGAAACTCGTTTCCAGAGCATGGAATTGAAGTCAGAACTTTTCTCTCACAAAAGTTACTAAAAAACTTTATAAACGTTTTCACTTACAAATACTCAAGTTATTTAGCTCAATGAGATTATGAAGATTCTTGCAAGTGCACAAATTACTTAATTGTTCCATAAATCCTTCAGTATAAATGATTTCTGTCAATATAAGATATGATCAATCATTGAATAGTAACGATCACAGATAGATATGAAAAATTTAATCAGGCGTATTTCTAAGGATCACGAGATAAAGTTAGATTAGTTATCCACTGATGAATCCACTGAAAATGAGTTTGAAAAATGAAGGCACCACATTTCAGAGTCTAATTGGTGAGAATTTTTGGGTTTCATAGGAAGTACTGGATCATTTGGATTTTTATTAGAATGCAGTATTTATTCCAATCATTTAAAAGCCAGAAAATAAATTTATGAGGTCCAAATGACACCATAGTGAACCATTGAACCACAGTGATATGATAACTTTTTGACGCGGCGTTACCTGAGTAATTCACATTCCCCTTACTCCAGTCACGGAAGCCAATACAAACACTTAGGCAATATTTATGAAATAGTTTTTCATATTTTATTGGAAACCTGAAGAAGTGGGCCAGAGCCAGAATTGATAAATACATCTTTCTTATCTTTGCTATCGTATTCCAATATACTAAAATCTTAGGAATATCCGGAACCGAATTTTTATTTCAATTTTTATTTTTTACGCGTGGATCGAAAAAAAATGTTTTGAAACAAAGAACGAACCCTCATTTTAATCTGTAGGGATTTAAACGTGTAAAACTGTAATTAAAAAGTACTAATTAAATATAATTTAGAATAAATAAATGAACCGTGTAGTTATACAATAAAGAATTAAAAGGATATTTTAAATAATTTTTTGTGAGAAACCTGTAATTTCAACTTATAATTCTCCTGAGCGTGGGATGGTTTCTTGTCAAATGAATCTGTCGTAAACAAAGTTTAAAAAACCCGAGAAATTGATTAATTAATGATGTAAAAAAATAAGTGCATGAAAAATTCTTTGATGGAAATAATTTTGATGTAACAATATAAATCTGACTTATGAAATTTTATTTATTGGGCAGAGGAATAGACAGAATTACATGGTCTCTCCCTAAAAAATCGATTTTATCACTTCATGACACAAGACTGGTGAATTGAACTATAGAAGGAGCACTAAAGCAAGACATGGTGCGAGAATCACAGAAGATTAAGAGCAAACTTCCTTCAAATTTACAGAAATCCTTAATAGATTCAAGTTGCTGGAATAATTAGAAAGAATTATATATACGTTGATTATGATAATGAATATCGAAAATATTAAGATAGGAATAAGCGTATCGCTGGGTTCAGCTGAACCTAAACTTCTTCGCTGTGCTGCAGGTACCTTCAGATAAGAGACAGCGCCGAGAGTTAACCTTTTACGTTACAAGTGAGCACGGAGAAGGGGGCTAGATTCACGTTTAGTAACTTCAAGTTTTAATCGCAAAACATTCAATCAATTACGGTACATTAATTTTTAAAATAAAATATAAATATGAAAAATGTAGAGTTCAAAATCAGGAGAAAGTACATAATTTAACATGTTTAATCTCTTTATTTATAGTAACCCATTTTAGGAAATACTTGTGTGTACATCGAGTCCCACTCTTCTGTCTCACTAAGAGAATATCATACTAAATTTAATTTTGTGAATCCTCTCCGGACATAAGGTCTGCTCTTCCGTCATTTCATCTGAATACATAAATAAGGTCTATAATGAGATCTAAAAACAATACATCTAGAACACAAAAATACTAATATTTAAAAGTAAATAACACTTTATTGTACACAGTATTTGTCTATCTACTGAAATATTGTTTGTATGTTACTCGAAATCTATTATTAGGATTTTTATGTAATAAAATATTATTTCTATAAAGTCAATTAAATTGAGACTAAAATCATGTTTTCATTCTCCTGAGTTTAGGTCATTTATACATCCTCTCATGCAAAACTAAAATCGTCGAGGATCCATATCAGGAACAGTTCACTCCACCTGTGAACTCACTCAGTGGACTACTGTGTTTGGTAATGTCACAGCATCTGTTCTTGTACGTTGCTGCGTTACGCTATGGAGAGTTTTGCTCCGAATCGGTCGATGCGATATTCTATGACGTTTGAGACAGTAAATATCTGGGAGAGCTTACAGGTCATAAGTAATTTACAGGTTATAATATAAAAAATACTGGAATTTAGTGGCTGCATCCTTAATACCGTTCGTATCATTCAGTGGTACCATTTCCATTACCAACCTCAAACATAATTTAGTTTTCCTTCTCTAGATCCGATCGTGTTCCCTTCGTAATGGCTTTGGGACATTAGGCATCGAACAAATTAAAAGTGCGAAAAGGTTATTCTTGAGCTTGGGCAAAATTTATTAACTATGCCAACGTTTCGATAGCGAACGCTATCTTCATCAGGGCTAAAAAAATTTCAAAACATATTGGATAATCCAAAACTCGCTAACATAAACTTTTAAACAAACACCCAGTTCAACACAACACACCCCAGAACACTACTTACAATACTGTATTTATAATATATAATGGCAAAAATATAATTTATATAATGCCAATGACAATTCCAATCATTGAGATGGTTATTTTTTTCACCAGAATCAAAAGTTTTAAATGACTTTAAAGTGAAAATTGGATAGAGACTCTGATTTACTTCATTTTGTAATACAAAAACAAAGGTCGATATAGGAGGTCGACCTTTGGATTTAGGAGGTAGAATGACTGGTGATGAATATTTATTTAGACCTACTAGCTGAACTCACTAAGAGTCATCAAGGAGATTGAATAGCCAAATATTGTGAAATAATTTATCAAACTTTAACACAGCCTATATTTTAAATTGGGGTTCTTCTTGATATGGACAAATTTTATGGTCTACAACCCTTTTAGTTTTCAAGATCATAGGTAACTAATATACGCACAAAATCTTATTTTTATAAATTAGTATGATTTTTTTTTTATTTTAATTTCTTTTTTGAACCTGGTTTCTCGATCGTTTGGCCTTTACCTGTTTTTTTCTCCCCTACTTTCTCTCTGTCTCTGTTGGTTTTTTTCTTATTGTTCTGTTGTTTCTGTTTAATTTCTTTTTCTCTCTTTTTATCTCTTTTCCCTTTTTTCTTCCTCTTTCCTTTCTACCCTGTTGTACGATATAGAACTCAATTGAACCACTCGAGAAAACCCACGCAGCAGAAGTAATGAAACATACTAATTCCATTTTCACAGTCACTGTCTACGCTGAATTATTCGTTGTCAAAAAGTAAACGGAGCGGCTCCGATAAATTTTATGAAGCGCCAAATGATAACACGATCTAAATCCAGAGATAAATTTAGCTTCATTGTTCAGCAATAGGTATTATCTAGGGGCATTGTGCAAAGCATAGACTCACAGTTGGGTGTCACGTGTCTCTTCCTTATCTCGTCTGACGCCTCTCATTCTAAAACTTTTTCTCCGTGTGTCAACATGGACGCGCTGCGTCTTGCTCTTGTGGTAAGTGGCAAAATACGTTACTTCGAATGTCCACTTTAGTTACACTTGTTACAGTCGTATTAGATTTAATCCGGTATTCGTGATAAAATCGCTTTTGTTTCAAATTCAGTTTATTTTCCATCATAATATTGCAAGTACGATTGACAAATATTAGTGATACATATACCAAACCATGTTTAACTTACCTTTCATTAAAACGCGCATTATTTTTAGTGTACAGTAATAATCAAATAGTGTTTACTATTGTGCACCCAAAGCTGTAATGTTAGCTTTACAGTTAGACTTCGTCCGCCGAAAAATTTAGCTTGTATTCCTACGAGATGACATGTTATTTACTGTTTCGAACGATACTTTCATCAATTATTAATTGAATAAGAAATAATTTATTCAAGCGAATGAGTGTTTAATAGCATAAGGATAAGAATTATCTAGGATAATGGCGCATATAACCCTGAATTAATCAATTTTTAAATACTTTTATTGTACGATCATTAATATAAACACTAAACACATCTGAAAAGGAAATGCCTGGTAGTTTAATCTGGTCACTTGATGTATTTGAAGGAAACCATAATGACCTATTTAGTGATAGGACAAGTTTTTGATGGTTCTTAATGAACGATAAACTTAATGAGTTAGTAATGAGCACTGATACTGTCGTCAGTGATTTCTATTATCAACCTCCAGGGATTCGTTTCGTTCTGCAGTTAATTTTGAATGCACATTATGTTTATTGAGCAGAATACCAACCAATTTATCGCCAAAAAAGTTCGCAAAATAGCTTATGACCCTCGTGGAGGATAAGACTTACATCCTACAGCAAGCAAGGGTCCATCTTATCAATTCCGATCAAAGTGCCCAAGGGAAAACTGCGGTGATACCAGGACCAGGATGGGGCTACAAAGATGTTGCACCGTACAAAGATATGTAACCCGTGCCAAGATTGAGTCCAGATAAAAACTATTGATGCAAAGTCATTGCATATACTTTCTCACATACATTTAAGAGCATTATATACAATATGACAAACTAACTTTAATTACGAATGTTGGGAAAGTGATTTTTGAATTAACAAGGTATTTTTTAAATAATATATAGGATTTAAGACATCTTCCAAATGTTTTTTGGATATTTTAGGAACTTGGTGACATTTAAATTCGTATACGATTGAATCACGTTTGTTTTGAAAATATTATTTTCTTTAACACTTTTGCGAATGTAGAGTTGAAGCTTCATGCAATAAATAATTTTTTAAATTAATTTTGTAGATGCTTTATTTAAACAGATATATTATTTACTTGTTTGTGAAATTACATAAATATAATTTTTTTATAATGTTAATTTTGCATGCTGTAGGTATGGCTTAAAAGTATACGAGAAAATGGTTTCGCACAACTCGTTTTCATGTATCTCTTAAATGGCAATGGTACCCAAACATTTTAGATTTGAGGT
Organism: Laupala kohalensis; assembly: GCA_002313205.1. Classification (NCBI taxonomy): domain Eukaryota; kingdom Metazoa; phylum Arthropoda; class Insecta; order Orthoptera; family Trigonidiidae; genus Laupala; species Laupala kohalensis. The sequence continues at coordinate 135,154 of NNCF01128813.1, read as the reverse complement.
TCCCTTGATCTACCAATCATTGCGAAACCCAAATAAAAGACGTTTACAGTAGAGCAAAACTTTAATTATACTTATAACTGGATTACCTTCCATATTATAGTATAACTTGAAATATGTTTTAGAGGTAAAGTATGTTATACATGTCAACAACCGTTTGTGAAAAGAGCTCAATTGTATATGATATATGTAAAAATTGCTTTCCATTGACTTTATGTTTGGTCTCCTATAAAAATGACTTTCTTGTTACGTAGGAAATGTTACGTGTTACGTCCATTTTAAAGATTACTCTCCTAGTGTAACGATGTACGACACTCATTTTCGAAATCACTTAAAGCAATAAGTTTTGTAAGGAAAGGCACCTAGTAGAAATTTAAATCAATAGTTGATAATACTTGCTGTCGTAAACTATTCAACTTTTTACCAAAGATTTAAAGAGATTCATTTTTGAGAGATATTTTATTTCTTTAAGAATATGAAGAACCTTTATTGTAATTTCATTTTAGATCACGTTGTGTGAAAAAAGTTCATTCACAAATGAATCACATGAAATGCAAAATTAATATTTTAAAATTTGTTTGAGGAGCATATGATGATTAATTTTAAATTTATCTACTTTCATAGCATAATTATATTGACGTTATTTCTATTCAACTTATTTATACTGATAAAACCATCGTTTAACATGTCGTTGGATAAGCATCGCTGATTACCAAGAGAATATTTACGAATATAACAAATGTGAAAGTGCACTTATCTGTTTGGGGAGACGTACCGTCTGAATTACTGGAATAAATTTGACGAAATGCGGAAGAGAGGTAGCTTAAAACCCACAGACTTTCTCAAAACATGCTACGTAGTCACAAATTTATATTTCGTGGACTTTTCATTATTTTCATTGCAATACGATAAAAGAGACAATCAATATGTGATGAAAACATCGCCATTTAATATTCGACTCTTCACGCGGAATAATCAATTGTTGGTATTAAGGCCCTAACCGTGTCGAAGAGTTCCGACGACTCCTCAGACCGCGACTCTAGAACATGAATTCGCACTTCCCACTGACCTCTTACAGAAACTTACAAATAGGTTATCATGTTTTTATTTTTTGATACTGTGTTATTTTTTGTCGTTTTAGTTTCCTAATCGAGGAAACTGAGCGCACTTATTTGCGGACTGGAAATCAGCCTGGATCAGCGGCTCTTATAGCCAATTTTTCACGCGGAGAAATGTCCACTCCCAGTCAGGGATCGCGTTTAATCTAACAGAGGAACATTCTGATCGAAAATGGAATTTCGGTTCGCAATGATTTGCTAGCGGGAAGAATATTCCTTAATGCTGGCGCTAGCTGATTCTCTATTTAGTAGGATTCTAAAACTTCCCAATTGGTCATGTACTCTTTACGACTAAGTTTGTGAAGCGGGGAGAAAATCCTCTGTGTTCAATCCAGCCGAGTTCACCGTGCAGCATCATATCCTTATTCTTAAGTTCAACGTCTCAACGGCGCTAAATTCCTACGGCACATCACTTTCTTTTTGTGAATACTTGGGTCTCATGCAATCCATCCATTTGAAAGTCTTTTCATGGCTGACTTCTATTCAATGCTGTTTTTTATTTTTATTTTCGCCGTCGGAATTCGATGTAATCGAGTTGTTGAAATACAGGTTATTGTGATCCAGAAATTCTGTTCTTCATGGACTCTGTTAAAGAGGCGGGAAGGACGATACGCCACCTACTTATAATAGTCCAAGAGTATAAATATTTTTTACAATCAAGGCGATTGTTATTTTGAAAGAGAGCACCACTTACATACTACGTTCCTCATGACGTCACAGTAAATACTGATGGACGCGGAATGACGATAAGTAATCTAGAGATATTATTTCATAGTGTTTCATACCCACAAAGACCAGCCTACATATGTCCTACATATGGACGAATCGCCTCTGCTCCTGTACATTCAGTGCGAACCATTGATTTTGTATAGTTCAGAAATGAAAAGAAAGATAAATGATTATGCGCAGTAATAACAAATGAAATTCACAAATGGTGTAATCATAATGTAATTCGTGTTTTTAGTATACCTAGACATTATGGCAACCTCAATATTTTCCCTTTGAAATCTGTCTTAGGATATAAAGTGGTATCGTTAGATAATCTACCAGCTTACGTTTTTAGATTCATCCTTATCAGCAATTTCTTCTTGTCATTTATCTCACAAAGAAATATCTGACGTGTTTGGTCCGTATATGATATTCTCCTTGATTTAAAGACTGTCTGATTACTGTCTCGTCGTCAACTTGACGTTCTGACTGTAATTTAAGAATTTTTACCTCACTGATCCGTCTCTTTAACCAATAAATTCTCTCTTTTGACATTTAGCATTGACCCTACAAAATTCTTTTCCTATGTTTTTCATTTGAGTAAATTTTATTTATTTTATTTTAGAAAACGTAAATAAAAGCTTGTTTTTAAAAAGCTTTTTTATTTATAATTTTATTTCATTTTTAGAATGGTCATATTCCTTTCATCCTAGTTCACTGTCAATTTGTTCCGAATACTGAAGATTTTACATTGAACTATTACAAAAATTCTTCTTTTAAATAGAAGTGAGATAGAAATGAAGATGAGTTCTACGTGTTAAAATGAATAGGTATAGTTATGCAATCCGTTACACTTAGTTTTATGAGGAGGGAAGGGATTGCATTTTTTTGTAGTCTCACTTGAAAAATGTTTAATTATCTGTGCTAATCATATCATCCCCATCATATTGCATTGTCATAGGGTTTTATAAGTGCATCGAAATTTTAGTCAAATCCAACAACGGGAACTGGTAGAAAAGTTACTTGCAAGTTTTTACCATAACATATTAACACTAACTAGTAAAGCTTAATAAAAAACTTGTCATAAGTGAAAGAGTTGGGGTAATATATATTAATATTTTTTCTCTTTGATTAGCCATAAATAAATAAATACGGAAGTATGATTGATAATCGTTTATGACTAAATATTACACTAAGTTAGTTTTTGAGTTTCCAAAATATGCAGTTCATGGATGAGGTTTGATTAAAATAAATGAAGGTGTTGAATATCAATATATTTATGCTATGAGAAAAGATGAGACTAACGTTATGATATTATTTCAGAACGACAATTCCAAACAACTTTTTTTTTCTAAAAGAGAGCTGATGAAATGTTTCATCAAGTTTAAAATAGTTTACGCTTTTATAGAACCATAGAAAGAAACTAATAAGAATTATTAATCGAATCATTCAACCGTGTAGATGAGACTTCCGAAATATTAATGCTAACAATCAACGTTAAGTCATGCAATTAGTCTGTCGTTGTGTTTGGGAGATATGTTTCAATAATGCGAAGGTCACGGAGAGGAAATACTGTAGTTTATAGCCCTTGCACTGAATCTTGACCTCTGAATTTTGTTGGTATGCTCGCAGCTTCTTTAACTTTTCGGTCGTGACGTACACAAGAGCTCAAGGTTCAGTGCGTATATTCTTCATTATTTTTTAGAATTTTTGGCAAATGCGTTTGAATGTTACCAGGTTGCTCTGTGCGCAGCTGCGCATGCCGCAGTGGCGCCGATTAGTGGACGCGAGTTGAAGAATTTCGAGCTGCAAGAAGTGTTGGGTAACACTTTCAGAGCTAGAGGTCTCGGCGCTTTCTGGACAGGCAGTAAGTAGCTTACTATTTTGCTGGAACTGCCTAGAGTCCTTAATAAGAGAAAAACGACATGGATGTCGCGTCATTTGACTAGGTTCACTGAACTACTCCCCATCATTATGGCGGGAACAATCAGGTATCAAATGATGACATCCAATTTGGTCCATTTTGCAATGAGACTGGGCCATACTTCACTCATAAGGTGGCCATGTTGACAAATCGACGTAAATAAAAACAAAGGGAGGACATTTTGGTCCTCTCTATGTGTCTATTAAATGATGTCGCGATCAGATGATCCGCTGACGTATGAGAATGTACTCGGTACTCCTTGGAATTGTGTTCGATGTGTCGTCTCTCTCTCTAAATAAATGGCTCTAGAACTGTTTCATATTGTTTTGCTAAGACACTTGTTAAAAGAGCTCCTGAAATACGTTTTGAGAAAAAGGGTGTTGAAGGAGTTTGTGGTTTTACCAGGTATCATTAGATGAAAGAGGACGATGAGATAAGTAAGTAGACATAATTATTGGGGGTGGAATTATTAATAAAAGTGCGTCAAAATGTACGGACGATCATGGTCATGCGTAAATATTTATGTGCCTAGTTTTTGTATTTAAATGCGGATTAATGAGCTATTATTTTCCCCAATAAGTAATTCCAGGATGACGGGAATGAGATTATAAAGTTTAAATGAAATTGAATGAACAGTTTCAAATATATGAGCTCACGTACTTTATATATGGGATGTATGATTATTGTATTTATGTGTTTTAAGAGACTTTGTTACTGAAGTAAATGTTCAAGATTAATTCAACTCCAAGCAAGTGTGGGTGAAAGAAGAGGAATTGGGGATCATATATAAGCTCAATGTTACATTAGTAATTAAATATTTTTATTTAATAACGTTAAAACGACTACAGCAAATTGTCTAAAAAAATGATACAAGGTGAGGATCATGGTTAGAGATGTATTCGCAGCATTTCGTAGACGATAGAAGCAGTGGATTGGAAAAAAGATGAAAAGATAAAATATGGGAAGTTTTAGGGCCGTATGAAGGATAGCTGCTCAAATTTTTGTGTCAAGGGTTATGCACACAGCTCAATATGAAATCAACTATAGTAGGTGATACAAATGAATTCTATTGAAAAACCCTCGCACTTCAGATGCTCAATTAACCCCAGTATCAAAAGGGAAACCTTATTTCCCGTAAAATAAACGTTTTCACCCATTGGGTTTAACTGCGAGGGGGTTTTAGCCGCAATTAAAGGAACAGATGCAGGGACCTGATAGACACCTGCTTACCGAGTTTGTTCGTCCACGGAGCTGTAGGGGCTGAACACCTCAGAACTACGTGTAAGGGAAACGTAGATTTTGGTTTGTCCAGTATATCTCGAGAATGGTTGGGGATTTCTAGGTTGGACGAGAAGCATTAAAAATGGTGCATAAAAGCGCATATTAACTGTCTGTAAAATGTTTTTAAAAAGTTGAAATTACGGAAAATTTTTTATTGAAAATTGGACAAAGGGAGGTGACGTTTCAACGCTTAAATGACGGCGGACAAATGGTCTACAATTTCCCCATTGCAATAACTATAGTTAAGAAATACAAGGAGGATTACTAAAACAAAAAGGGTCAAGAGTTTTGATTATATATTTCAGGTAGATACACATAGAGCAGACAAGGTAATGGCCGATATAGAGAAGAAAGATGATGGAGGTCAGCGGAATCGGCGATAGGTAGTAAGAGAAGGGGACTTGTCATAAAGAAAGGGAAGGAAAGAGGATACCAGTGAAGAGACAGGAAGAAACTGCGGGAAGAAAGGAGCGAAGGGTAAATTTATGACGCAATATCGCAAGGTTAACCCAAGAACCCTTTTTATAGACCCATTTAAATGGGTAAAAAGGTTCTTTTCGTGAACTCATTTCAAATAGTGCAAGAATTGCTCGGATGGCAATAATGTATACATTAAACACATTGATTGTCTTTTATTAACTTCTTAAAAACAGTACTAACGTATAAAGGTGCATATTATTGTATTGACGAAAGTAAAGAAAGTCATATACACCAAATGGTTTGCGCCTATAAGCACATAGTTTGAGGGAAAGTCGATACGCTACCGCTTGCGCCACGATAATTACTGTCAAGAGTGAATGGTTATCGATTTGTATAAAACACTATTACAAGCAGACAAACGATCCTTCTGAGAAATAGAATCATGTTAGATTGTCTTTTGTATTACAAAATGTGTGGCTGGTTAGTTAGTTAACTAGCTCCGACGCTTTGTACAAAAATAGCCAGCCATTTCTTAAGTTTATTGTTATTTCCGATAATATTTATGAACAAAAGTAAATTAAATATTATTTACGCTACTAGTCAAAATTTTATGACTTTAACACACACGGAATTGAAAAAGAAATGAAATATAAAAAAATGGTTAAACCTATTGCATGCTGAATTGGCATAATCAATAAATATTACTAAGACTAAAACTCGAGAACTAAGATTCTTTTATTAATCTCTATATTAAATTGCTCGTTGGGTATAGTGAAACAAAACCAATTATTTTGAATACATTGATTCTTTTTCTCTATTGTTGATCAATAAATTTATAACACATTTTTTGTTCTAATATTTTTAGTGACTAACTTCTCGAATACTTTTCGTTTTGAGGGAGAAAGAATTGGTTTTGTACAATTTTTTCCTTAATAACATTTTGAAAACTGTCTTCCATAATCAATGAACATCATAAGTTCTCCATGGTCCAAGAGATACGAAAAACTCTAGAAATTCCAACCGTTGTGGCTAGAAGTGACTAAAACTGGTTTTGTTTTTGTTGAAACTGCGCATTGTAGCGGTCATCTCTTCATCTGTGAGTCAACTCCTCTCACCGTTCAGTTGGTATCGCTAGTGGTATTTGAACATTGTTAAAAATGGCGGTTGTCAGAGGAAAAGTGGCGTAGCCAATTTTTGGAGGGTTAGGGTTATGTCTCTATTCTCCATAGTAAAATATTTTAGATGGGATAGTGGGGCGTATAATAACTCTCATATTAACCGCATAGTTAGCTGAACTTTGACTGATAAGGCAACGTGTTGTGTTAGTGAGATCAGTGATGTCAGTCAGCAATTTTCACCAGTTTTCCATTCACCATTGAGGGCATTGCGTGTTGTCATTGGAGTGCGCATTGTTAAGACTGATAAAAATGGATAAAAACAAACTTGCTGTTACGATATATACTTTAAATGAACCTTGAAGTCTGACACTGTAACAATATTTTTATCTTTCTAAACCCGTTAAACCTTTCAGGGAAAAGTAGTGTATCTCAGTTAAACCCATAATACCACCTTAATTTTTTTTAAATTATCATAATTCTAAGGTAATTAAACTTATTACAAACACGATTTGACTAAATATATTAATAAGAATATTATATTGATTTTTTACATCACTTCCCGTAAAACACATTCCTTCTCAAAATGACATTAGGCTACGTTGAGTTACCCCACTATTCCTTTCACCACCTCACATAATGAACGAACAGACCCACTTCGGTTTTGCACACTACATTGTGTAGTAATGATATGGTTTACAATTCTTTATATTATAATGCAGTTGTGGGGACCACGCCTGGTGATGGTTATTTAGCTCAGCGGTCGGCCATGATCACTACACCACAACACATATTTCAAAATAAAATTAAAAAAAGGGAAGGGTAAATTTAATATTAAGTAATTCGGAGGACCACCCTATCATTGACAGTTATAGAGACCTGTAAGAACGCCAACTGAAAATAAAGACCACTATTGACAAGGTTTCTACCAAACTGCTAGGGAGATATGGCTACTGAATGGGTGAAGGGTTAAATGAACACAAGGACAAATCTTTCAATAACTATTGTAATCAAATTTAACCGGGAAGTAAAACAAAAAAATTCAAGAATGACACAATAAAATTTTCCTAAGTGTACATATACACTGTGTTGAATACCATAAAAATAAAACATATCTAACACTCCTGTGATTGTAACATTTACTCAATTTATGCACTTTCCAGACTCACACATCAGGAACACAGTTTGAAAAGGGCCATATTAATTAGTTTGTGAGATAGGTGAAAACGAACTTTCGAAAAGACTCAAATCACCTTAAATTACCACTTAAAAATCGGAATTTCAAAGAATCCTTTCCTAGTTAACCTTTCTAATACAAATACAACATCCCATAGAAATTTCAAGTACCTATATTCATATTTTTTCATTTTATTTGACCCTTTTGGCTTCCTTGTATTCATGGCATTGCAAAACAAGGCCCACTTATTTTGATCTTTTATATAATTCTCTTTTCGCGTCTTACGCTGCACAACCTATTACTACATAAAAGTTTGCATTCAGATCTGGTTTGCAAATAGATAACGCAACCATAAGCTAGTTGTGATGCATCCGAGAATCCATACAGATTCACTTCGGTAGAGTGTACATTAGATAAGACACCTTGGAAAGGTGAATGAATTCAAATGATTGAACCCTTTTGTAATTGGCAATCATTCTGCGCACAAAAGGCTTGGTAATTCCGCATCCCAATCCAGCTTAGCTACCCAGAATTTTTGCATGAATACCTTAAGGGTTATAACGAACGGAGCACACAAACCCAAAGGGTCCCAAATCGACGCAAGCACTTATATTACAGAACGTTTTAAATGAACGTCACTAGATAATAAATTGTTATACTTGGATGTAACCAGGATTATGACCCGACTTGGAGCCCACTGCAAACCTAAGGTTTTCTAAGCATCAGTGGAGTGTAAGTTAACGACTGCTCTCGATTTCAATTCATAAGGCAAACTGTCAAGGAACTCTTGGTTGTTTGAACTAAATTTGTATAATAACTCATAATAGTGCTCACTAACAACACATCATCCACGTAAAAATAATTGGCGAGGATACTAGAAACAAAAGAATTAATAGATTGGCACTTCCTCGAGATCTTAAAGAGGCAACTCCAAACAAGATACGACGAAGAAGCCATGCCACAAGTCACAGTTGTGAGTTTATAAGTTTAAAGTAATGCACGTGATTTTCCCTCCAAACTATGTATTGAAATCAGAATGTATCAGCACCTGTCGACAAAACTGCTTTATATTGGCAGCTATGGGAATATCTTTTAACCGAAAATTAAGGAGAATATGGAATAAATATCTTTGAATGGTTGGTCCAGGTCATTTAAACTAAACCCGGAAGACGATTTAGTGGAATAGTCAAAGAAAATTCTGAAGCTGGTCGTTTCAGACGAAGGATTTTAAACATAAAATTGAGGAGAAATAGAAATGGTTATCACTAAGGTCAGGATCTTTAACACTACTTTCATGTCCCTGACTAATGTAATCTCTCGTGAAGGAAACATACTTCTCCCTAACTTGGTCTTTCTGTGCTAACTTCCCCTCCACATAAATCTACGTTTAGCAACATTTAATGAATGGTCTAACATATATGAGTCTTGTTTAAAAGGCAATGATACAACAAATCTTCCTGATAGAATTTGATAGGCATCTCGTTGAAATAATTTTTCAGCAGGGTTAGTTTACAGCTGAACAGGGTCATCGGGCTGAGTTAGAATTTGCTCTAATTACCAAAATATGCTTGAACTGCTTTCATATTAATGAAAGGTTCTCATCACTATGAGATGCTGCTACATGAAAGCAGTTCAAGCCACTTAAAGGAACTAAGGAGGAGGCACAGTCAGCAATTATTGTACCAAGTTTGGTATTTATGAGGCTAGGTGAATTTTTTGATTTAAACAGGAGTTGCGATGAATTAAAAATTTAACTTCAACACCCAATAAAATGTCAAATCTTCCAGGTTAATTGAAACGGATCAGCAAATTTTATGCTCTTAGGGAGTTTCAAGGATTTTTAATTCGCTTCTTGTGAAGGAAGATTATTAGAAATTTTTGGCAAAATAACACTTATTAGAAGAAGAGCAATTTGATTTAATTGTTAAGACTGAGCTTGCATTACTCCCAGAGTGCGAGGAGTTCAAAGTATGAATTTCAATTGCACTTTTTCAAAATGATAATTTTAACTGCTGAACAATATTAATTGTTAGAGCATTAAACTGAGAGCCAGAATATATGCTGTACAAATAACAGAACTTCCACCAAATCCCTCAACAATAATTTCAGCAGTTGGCAAGATGACATTTATGTCAACACTAGCTGTAATATTAGAAAAAGCTTCCATTTTGATCACTTTGACAAACCTCATCGGTTTAAATAGAAACGGAAGAACTCTTACAAGGTCTGACATTCTTTACTAAACTCTGCATAAAACTGATGAACCAAGAAATGGTGTTTCTTAGAGAAGAATTTACAAAGCAATTTCGAACAAACATGGTGAGGAATGCCCTTTGAAAGGCAATGTTTATAGAGATTGTTTTTAATTACAAAACGTGACCTTTCCTCAACAGTCATCTGCTTGAAGGTTGAGCATTGGAATAAGAAATGAGACTATTTGACACACGAGACACTCTTTAGAAGGCTTATTCGCAGCAAAGAACACTTTCTGACTCCTTGGTGAATTTCTGCTAGCTGGAACAGATTTTCCACTTACTTGAGACACCGTTTTACATGATGCACGAAGAAAATATAAATTGTAATGGTTTCTAATGGCACAAACTTTGGGTTATTTAAATACCACTGCTCCCTTAAGTCAGGGTCCAACTTTTTTACAATGCAATTTTCCCAAATCAAGTCACATAATTGTTATTTTACATTGCTTTAGGGCTGACAGGTTTTGGATAATGCGAGAGTGGAATGCTTCCAGTGACGCCACCGGACCTGCCTTGACATCAGACAGGTTTATCAATTTTTCTATGTAAGAAATGGCAATGCCCTCCGGGTCATTGTACTTCTGATGCGCACACGTCCACGCGACTCGAAAATTTTCATTTGAGTCAGAAATATGCTCGATTAAATTTAATGCATTCCCCTTCGAGGCACCCAGGAGATAATGAAATTTTTGAATGTCACTAGGTTTTCCTTGTTGCAAAATTAAGAAGTTGAAATTATCATAGAATTTCTGAAATTATCATAGAATTTCTTCCTGAAAACACAGGTAATTAAACAACGGACAAGGGAAGAGATGCACACAATGGATTCTTTGGTATAACACTGAAATATACTCAAGGGTGAGTAATGAGTAATGCCTTTTTCCACCGACAGGTAGCATCCTCAGGCCAGTTAGCCAAACGGGTGGTCTGCCACCTACTTCCTGGGTCGTCTCGGGCCGAACTCAATATCAAATTAAAATTTTCGCGCGGAAGCTGAACATCGTCGTTTCTACACCACAGCGACAGCGCATAACTACCATGGAGAATCGATGTGCGAGCCTCTCTCTCACCTGCCCGATGCCTGAGCTGACTGCTCAAATTAACGTCATTTCTTTAGTAACATATTTAAACCGATTGATCTTTTAAATATGTCATCGCGTTGGATAATTGCAATGTATTATGATTCCTTTTCTGGAAGTAATTTTCTGTTTTCTTATATTTTCATTTCAATGAAAGGTGTTTAGTACTCTGATATTTTTGTAATGAATTGTAATTGAAGAGTTGAGACGGGAGTTTTTTAATTGTCATCAAAATTGTTTGTTGGCATAATATTAAGCTAGCAGAGCACTATAAAAAAGAAACTAATGAATAACTGTATAATTGAAAGCAAAATACAAATGATTAAGCGTTTATTAAGAGCTGAAAGAATAATATCCTTTCCGGTAAATATTTTATAATCAAAATAAAAAAGCACATAATTAGCAAAAAATTATAGAACATTTTATTTCATTTTATAACAAAGTGGAGGGGCCAACTTCACATACGTGATGGTTATGTAGCTTTAGTTATTTGGTAGTGGAATGCTAATGAATCTTCACTCTATTCTTGTATGTTATAAATAACGAAATAAAAGTTAACTTCTCTGATGAGTGAAAACATCAGTTCGTTACTCCTTCGTCGCCTCTGACGAAAAATATGTTCAGAAAAATAGTTTGTCACGCAGGGTCAAGAGGTAACTTTAAGTCTCACTAAAACCATATCAATGCGTAATGTACAGGTAACTGAATAATAAATACTAGTTCATATCACACGGAATTCATTAATACATTTAGAACAAATACTGATACAGGTAATAGTTCTTTGGCAATATCATCGGGAGAAAAAATTCATTTGAAATTCCATCTCGCAAATGGACGGATTGAAACGAAGTTTTTCACGGTTGTATTCCTTAGGGATTGGAAAGGAGAGAAATTTTCATTTTGATTCATCAGAGTATGGGGTAAACAACTAAAATCTCGAAAAGAAGTAAGTAGTGTTCTATTACAAGTTCAGATATATTTTTTCTACTATATGTATAGAAAGATGTTGTAATTAAAATTATACAGTTGAAGTACCTTTTCTACAGAAAAGGTACTTCGTTTTCGAGGGAAACGCAAACTGCTCTGAATTTTCTCTGGCGACTCTTATAAAATGTTGGTATTGCGATCAGGAAGGATTACTTGCGAAAAGTAGAAATAGCATCTAACATGCATCATCTTCATTTTAGAGAGACTTTGATAAATTTTGAATCTCTTATATTTTCAGACAACACTTTGGCAAGGCGCAGTACTGCAACGGGTGATATAGAACACTGCGACCCGGATACTTTAGAATGCTCTGTATTAGTGGAGAACAAAACTTTGGTAAGTCATGCTGGTTTAGTAACTGTTTTGATTGGAAATTATTTTAGTGCAGTAGGATCTTATATAATAGACAGGTAAAAACATTATAACTTCCGACAATTTTGGATCACAAAATATATCTATTGTGTTTTATTAATTCATTACGTTTCGACTCAAGACTTGAGTCATCAGTTTTTAACAATTAGTAGTAAAAATTAACAAAGCAACAGAACAATTCCATATGACATTAAAAATAAATATTAACTCAAAATGTGTTTATAAGAGAGCAGAAATCTCACAAAAATGTTATGAAATAATATTGTAAATTGAGACACGTGTTAGTTTCCCATAACGTACTTCGATGAGGGAGGTTGTTTAATGGGGACCGTTCCATATATTGCGTTTTCTTGTAAAATATTTGAAGACCAGTTTTTAGTGCAATTTCATGTAGTTTTTGTGTTGCATGTTTTACTTCTTCTGTTATTTGTGAGGATAGCAAGATCTGCAAAAGCCAGACATTTGGTATGTTATCTGTCATCTTTTCTCCGGCCAATTTGCATTCCCTTAGTTTCTCTCTTCCTCATTACTTTTTCTAGAATCGTATTAAAGAGGTAGGGAGAAGGTCCATCTCCTTCACTGACACCTCAGTGTTTGAAAAGTTTGGAAATTTCTCCCGTAAATTTAACTTTGACCGTGGAGAGTGTTTGTTGAATGACTCATGGTTTCTCGGGTAATTTTGAAATTATCCAGTATTTGAAAGAGGTCTGCCTGTCAATAGAGTCATAATCTTTCTTGAAATCGATGAAGGTGTAACAGTGGTGTTTTCTCATGATCTAATAAGAATTGTCTTCAGATTCCACATCTGTTCGATGCACGAGTATCCCTTGCGGAAACCCCCTATTTATGGGGGTGCTTGGGGTTTCAATCGATTCAAGCACGGTCCTCTTATTTACAAAGGTGATCCTGATTAAAAGGGGGCTTTCGAGAGGATTTTGTATTAGACTGGGAGAAGTGAGATTGCTCTGTAGTTGTTTGGGTCTATCTTGTTATTTTTTTGTGGGGTGGGTGGAATAGTGCACATTTTATTTCAGAGGGAATTTGTTTTGTCTTCCAGATATCTAATATTATGTTGTGAATTTATGGTGCGAGTTTGTCGTCGTAAAGTTTGCATAACTCTGCAATTATGCCATCTTCTTCGGGGGTTTTATAGTTTTGCAAGGATTTAATAATTTCTTTGATTTCAATTACACAGGGTGGTGCGAAGTCCCGGTTAAGTGTAAGTTCTTGGAAATGTAGTGTGACAGTGGAGGATAGCAGTTGATGAGAATGTGGAAGTAGGACGCTAAGATTTGGCAGTTATTTTTTAAAAAGGTTTCTAGTAAGCCATCGGTTTGGCGGAAACAAAAATTAGGTGGAAGGCATCCAATGAGGTTTTATGTTAAGGTTTTATAGACATTTCTCATATTGTTTTTGGCGAAGCCCTGTTCTGTTTGTCACAGCCAATTTGCGTCGTAGTTACATTTTACTCTCCAAATTGTTTTTGATGCTCGTTTTTGTATTCTAAGAAATTTCGACCATTTTTCTGGTGATTTATTACTGTAGAACTTAGCCCATGCTTTGATTCGTTCTTCTATTCCTTGGATATATTATTTTTTTCTTTTTCATATTCTAATAGACTAGCTGCTTGTAATGTACAAGCAATCTGTCTGGTACCTTACATTACTACAGTTATGATTGAGACAGAAACATTCTAACTATATAACACGTGTTCAACGAAACGGACTTCTGTATACTAGGTACCATCAACCCCATGTCCAAGTGACCAACGATTCTTGCAGAAATGGTAGTCCAGAGGTAGCGTCTTCGCTTCCACGATCCCGCTGAGCGGTAAAACGTGAGTTCAAACCCTGCTTGACCGAATTAGATGAGGTTTTCAGCTGAGGTTTCCCTCACCTACTCCAGACAAATGTCGGTTCGGTACCAGAAGTTCCCGGGAAAACCAAAATTTCTCCTTCCTAATTCCCTTACTCAAGTCCAACGGTTAGGTGGAAGAGTAGTCTTCATGTCCTGAAGGCTCGCCTAAAGGCATAGAATAAATAATTACAGATATAAGAAGACGAACAATTCTGACGATCTCTAGATGAAACAACTCCTTCAACTATTCAGCCAATGCTGCCTACTTATTGATTTTTCCTGCTTTAGTTTTCCTCGGGTTTTGTTTAAACGGGATCGCAACATCAATTAAAAACGCGCACATCCTTTGCTTGTCCATATACATGGTATCTTGTCTGTTGGCTAAAATTGTCAAATCCGTTTTAATTGACCAATCCCAGTATATTTTAGAACAGTCGTTGTCAAGTACTTGGAGGGTTGGTACGTGTATTACGAGTTGGTAGAAACCCATTTGATAAAACGGATATTCTGTTCCAGCTAGTGACGAGCAGCCTCCAACAATATGGTCGATCGTTTCCAGGGGTAGATCTCATCTACGACACCGCTCTTCTACTCCACCTTCTTTGGGGACGTTTTCTGTAGCATCTAATAGCGATGACAGTCTCTGTATTGTCATAGCAAATCCCTCCCGTCTCATGGAACAATGAATCACACTTGTCACAAGTTTGATTGCCATTAAAGTACTCTTGACTAAGCATCTGAATGTGTGCACCATTCTTCTGATCACTAGGAGTTACTGCACTCATGGGACAAAATGCAGCATCTACCAGCTGCTAATTACATCAGTCATTTCTGCTAATTACGATGATAAAGTGATACATTGACTTTGCTGAAGAAGTATTGACTCAAACTGTGTACCTTCTTACAATGTTTATTAGATATGTCAATAATGCCTCGACCTCCAATGGAATGGGTCAAAGAGATGCGTTCCACTGCGGCTTTCATATCGTGCATTCGGAATTTGTCACCGCCATAGTACACTTCTTCCATTTGTTTCCACGTCCGTCTTGTCCACTTTATTTTCCCAAACGAGTAGGTCAGTATAGGTATACGTGTTAATGGCGCGTATTGTCTTTCCATAAACCAGGTGGGTTTTCAGTACCTTCACTACACTCAACATGAATTTATTTCGGATAGCTCCTTCATTTTCATCTGTGTTATGCCCCGCAGTTGCATAAAACCTAGATACTCCACATTTTCAGACATGCATTCAGTATCTTCATACAATCCCGAATCAAACCCTTCGGTAGAATCTACTTTTACCTGTAACAACACCACCGTTTTACATTTGTCCATTCCAAAGAATATTTACGAAAGAAATCCAATATTTTAAGAAACACTATATTGTTGTATGTACTTTTGGTTCTGGTATTCATGGTGGTAATTACCTTACCAAAACCAAAAAAGGCCTAATCTACAACATTATCCTGCTAGGCGCTTCGTTCAGAAACGATATTACAATTGTAAGAGAACAAGTCATTAGTAACTAGATATATTGAGTATACTTTGGATGAGATGTTTCTTGAATGAAGATTTATTCTTTTTTATTTTTAGGATGGTCGTCTCACGAATATTGGAAGTTGGACATTATCTACAGATATGAAACTTTTACTTTGGAGCTACAATGTGTCAGCGGTAAGTACCCCTTTGGAGATGTAACACGATGAAACTGATTGCCCCTCAAAAATGCGCTGGTCACTTAAAATTGAGTTACCAAGGTAGTTCAAAAATACGAACCTGAAATTTGAATGCGAAGAGTTTTCATAATGTCAAGGATAATGGGGTTGTAACTGAAATTTAATTCGAAAAAAAAATATTGATTTACAATAAATAGCTTAGTGTATAAAAAGTATCGTTGCATCTTATTTCGAAAACGTAAGTTTTATATATACACTTTTTCCTCTGTTAATGCTTAACCAGTCGCAACAAATGATGTATCTTTACAAAAATTATTTTCTGGTACTTAGAAGAATTCAAATTATGAATTTTTAATGTGTATTATTATTATTATTTAATTTTTTTCAAAGAACGAAATGAATTCGAATTGTGGTAAGTTTCTTAGCCGTCTACCAGAAGACTATATCTCTTCATGGTTCAATGAAGACGGCACAGAATGAAGTCCAAGCACTTCCCACAGTTGACGCTACTCACAATTTCATGACATCTATACACTTACAAGTTTCCATTTTTTATGTTTATTAACCATAATGTTCATTTACCATAAAAATGAAATACTAAACAACTGTTGTAAATATCATTTACCTCTTCCACGACGTAGAGCACGCATTGATTGGAGATCTTATGCTAGTTTGATTGTGAAATCTTCTCACGGTCCAACTAGTTTATAATTTAAAAAAACATTACTTCGCTTTAAGTCTTTTCTTCGCGCACTATAAATCATATCATCAACCGCATACATTGTGCCTGTGCCATGACTTCAACCAAACCAGGCCGACACAAGGATCGTTGATCTCCTAATTCAAGACAAGCTTCTTCCCCAATGATTCGATCTAAATTATTGTGTGGTGTCTAAATTACTAGGCGCTTACTATCTCCCTTCATCTTCCCACTTCTTAGAAACTTCTTAACAAACGTGAGAATCTTTGTGTTTGCCAAGCGTCTGCAATTTTCTTGCCTCGCAGCTGAGGATTGCAAATATGATTCTTGCAAAAACTTCATCAACTGGGAGGGAATTATGAGAGAACATTACAATTTGACAAGACGTCCCAAAACCCAAGGAGGATATACGTGAGAGCAAAAACTTAGGGGACAAAATGCGCAGTTGTAAAAAATCGCTGAGGAGGTGTAACGTCAGAATAATTTTACAATCTTGAAAACAAAATAAAAATTTTCCAAGCTAATTGTTCGTATAAAGTATTTAACTAAGTATTATAAAATTTATCTTTAACTCAAACACTTTTTGTTAATAAGCAGAAAAAATATGTTGAGAAATTATGTACAAATAATCTATTTCCTTGTAATACAAGTAGAATGACCTGTATTATAAATACTGTCTGAATGCTCGAGAGAACACCGCGCATACATAAATTTATAATTGGACTCACCTCGATCAATGTCCAGGATTATGGATGAATCATATTACACGAAGAAAGAAACGAAATCAAACACCACCGAAGGTGTTCGATTGGAAAACATCAGGTTTATTAAGGTACTTTCAAAATTCAAATTTAATATACTTGGTAATTGTGGAGCTTTTGCAACATTATCAAAGCATGATAAATTGAAAGGCGTTTCTATGTTGCTCATTGTTTTATTGGTATAAAGTTTTTTCGGCTGCATAGCAGCCATCGTCAGTAACATACAC
>NNCF01128813.1:61643-117309 GCA_002313205.1 Laupala kohalensis | reverse complement strand
AAAGTGTGTGGGATGTTGCGGGGTGGGCGGGGGGAAAGGGGCTGTCGGCAGAAGACGGAAAGAATTTCCGAGGGTTTTAACTGTTGTGAGTAGGGTGCAGTGTCCTGGAGAGTTGGGGGTGAGAGGGAAGGAATTTGAAGGCTAGTTTCATGAGAGAGGAATGAAATTCAGGGATTTGTTCATTTAATAGGGAAATGTTGTTTTGTAGAATACTAATCAACCAAACATACACTTCTTTCGATACTGTTTCACCCAATTATTGTATACTTTCATATTATGTCTCTATTTTTATTATTGTCATTTTATGTACATTTATATTTTTCTGTGTATGTTACTGACGATGGCTGCTATGCAGCCGAAAAAGCTTTATACCAATAAAACAATGAGCAACATTGAAACGCCTTTCAATTTATCATGCTCAAATTTAATATTACAGACCTACCGAACATATCAGCAACGTCCGTTATTCTCAAAACAAATCTATTACAAAATTTCTGATTATTTAAGCGATGCATATAGGAAAATAAATATTGTTATAAATACATTATTAAAATTTAACATTGAATTATCAAATAAACCTTAGACAAAAAACTGTTTTCAGAAATACTTATATTTTTTTACATAATTCCTATGCGAATCGCAAGTTTGAAATCTCAAACTTCCTCGAAACAAATAGTCTCAGCATTCAATTGCTTTCTCCCTGAACAAAGTTCTTTCGAGTTCCGAGTAAATTCATGGTTCGAGCATAACAGTTCATTGAACGCTACCCAAGCCTTGTCCAAATTAACATACTAAACAAAATATTTCACGTAGCGTTTTTTCGCGGTTATTCTGTAAAACCATCTGGTATGGTGACCCTATTCTAGTACACTTTTTACGTAACAATTTGTGCGATTCACAATATCAGAGCAGATACTTAGTGGAGGGTGCGTATCCGCGAACCACATCTAAATTTTTGATTGTTTCAACACTCGTTCACCGAAATGACACGTTCACGTGGTAAAAAAAAACTGTTCGTAAAAAACTTTTGAGAATAAAGAGAGCGTCTTTGTTCCCTTCTGCTAGAGGTTCGGCGATTGCGTGGAGAAGGTGACTCCCGTGTCAAAATAGGGCGATAATGCATGACAATTCCTGCTACCCACAGCGCTTTTATCAGCTTTCACAGTGCCCCAGCACAGTCGTATAGCTACAGATCCACGTACGTGCTCTGGATATCACTTTTTTAATACGCAGGAATTAATCATAGTATAAAAATAATAATAATAATAACAATTATTATTATTATACTGCGATTAATTCCTGCGTATTAAAAAATAATAAATTAATAATTATTATTATAGCCCAAAAAATAAGGACTACAAAAGTACTTTAATCTCCAATAAACTATAAACACGAATAAAATTGATTCATTGACTGAAGTCCTAGTTAATTTTCCTTTATTCTGAATAAAAAAACTATCCTGTTTTTCATGAAATAATTTTTTTTAGGGTTTCCGTCATTCAACTCAAGCGCAATATGATGTGCTGGATATCGATGCAGAGTGAGTATAATAGTTATCCTTTAACAGGGTATTATTTTTCTTTAAGTGAAACTGATTTTTTACTTTCCAATTATATATAGTACGTATAAGGAAAGTACAGTAATCGATCGAGAAAGAAATTCGGGATCTCTTCAGATCTATACAAGTTGGCTCGAGGAGAGTCTATTTTCAAATTTTTGCAATGGTGTCTAATGCAGTATGTGTGTAGAATTTTGTTTATACGATAACTCACGAACAATTAATGAAATCAAACCAAACTAGAGAATTGACTTTGAATGCATTGAGAGTAGAAACCTGTAGCTGGAAAGCTCATTCAGATTTCATTTACACACCGCGGTTTATCAAAAATAGCATTTCCGATTTATCAAATATCAAAATTTTGATAAAATGAAAACATTTTTGTTGTACATTAAATTGTGTGTACATTTTGCTAAAGAGCACTTCCGTACGTAGCACCGTTTTCGAGTACGGCGAAAAGTCATTAAGCAAAAATGAGTTATCGTGGAGGATCAGAAATATTTCGATCAGACTATGAGGCAAATGCAAACAGTTCAGGGTTGAAGATGATAATTCCTGAAATGTGTAGTTGAATGAGCTGCTATGAAATCAAGCAGCGAACTTTTAGGTTGTGAGAATAAATATTTTCATACATATTGAGCTGTTTAAAATGTCATTTTTTATAATAATGTTTTTTTTTCCACTTTTTATATATGAATATATATGTTCCGACTTAGTTTTATTACTATGTAGACTGTTTCCTACTATGATCTTTCGTGGAGAATTAAAATTGCAAAGTTGAGGGGGCACACTCCAGATTTTTCAGTGTAATAGATTTTTCAGTGTAATTTCNTTTTTCAGTGTAATTTTTTTTTATTTTGTTGTCCTTCTTCTGGGATGTCGGAGTCGAACATATCTATGTTGCTGTCAAATAATGATCAATAATTTATTTTGAGCGGAGTATTTACTTCGATGTGTTGTCCCGGACAACCAAGAATATATTGACTCAGGGTGTGGTAGCCTACTATTTAATTTCTGTTATTTATTGCTCAACTTGCATATAAAAGTGAATTTAAATATTACATACTTTAAGGCATGATCCGCTCCCATTTTGCAATTAAACTTTTAAATATTCGTTTCTTTTTAACTGTTAGATATTGTACATTTTAATTATATTATTTACGTCGCATTATTATTTGTTAATTAAAATAATAGCAAGCTGATGTAGCAAGTTAAAGCAGAAGGAGGTTTTAATACTTCGTCAAGCATTTTAAAGCTTTATCATATAAATGACGTAATTTTGTGTTAATTGTAATAAATTGTTCATTTCAAAGAAAGTGGTGCAAATTGCATGGAGGAGACCACCTGCAGATAGTGCAGTTTTTTCCAACTGGACGAGGAGTGGCATACGTCGCGAAGAACCGCATTTACTACGCTAAGGACGTATTGGGGACTGAAGACGCATTGGATTGTACCACTGGAGTAAAAATTCCAGTTGAAGATGACTCTAATCAGAATGTATATTATGGTGTTCCAGACTGGGTTTACGAAGGTAAATTAAAAATTTACGTACTTTATAATCCGTGAGTGAAAAAGTTAGTTCATGTTTTGTCAGTATCTTTATGACCGAATAATTTTTGTGAAGTCGGGACAAAAAATAGTTAGTAATTGTAAATAAGTTTATCTTTAACAGTTAGGTAACCAAGAAGCTGCGGCGGTGATGAAGAATAGAAAGGGGGGGGGGAAACATCGACAACGAGGAATATTATAATAAGTGCATATTTATTGCGTATGTATGTATCTCGTTTCGGCCAGCGAGGACCACGGAATGACGAGAGCTAGTGAGGCTCAGTTATTGATTTGAGTTTACTCACTAGAAACATCGTGAATTTTGATAGGAGGAACAGCGTCTAGATAGGATCCAGATTGCTGCATCCGATTATTACAACTGCGGTGGTGAGTAGCAGAGGCGCGGTTGTTAGCCGCAGAGGGTGAACTTTTCATACGCCACAGCTATTTAAACTGAGACATGGAGATAAAAAAAGGTACAAATTTTATCGTGCCTCACCCGGGAATCGAACCCTGGATGGCTTGGTGACGAGCAAACACGCTGATACCGTGGTCACGGAGGGGATGAGAGCATATTTATTATTATTTACTATAATATTCACATAAACGCTCGAATGTTGTATATTAAAAATAATGGAAAACACGTATGGTCACATTTTAAAATTTAATATTAATATATTTTGTTAAAAAATCAATGTACATCTTATCAATGTATTGACGTAATTGATTTTCTGCTATTATACAAACGGTTCACATGTTTTATTAATCAGTTGATGTAGAAAAATCTATTTGGCGACATGTATTTTCAAGTCAAATTCAGTATGTAAAACGAGACAGTGGAGTAACGTTTTACGGTCACCCCGCGCAAAAAGTTTTACCGAGTTCCAAACTATTTACATTAAATATGAAAATGTTTGACAAATTTTCGAAAAAATGCGATTAATTTTAAAACATTCGTAGAGGTGAGAAATATATATTTTCCGGTGAAATACAGGAACGATTTTTGTATTGTTAACTTTAATTCCACAAACACGAAGAACAATGGACTTTCGTTACATGAACAAATAGAGTAATTTGTTTTGCCAAAAGAGGTCTCTAAACTCAAAATGAAAATTTGTCTACATGAAATAATATTAATGTATTAAGGATGATATTTTAGCCGTATATCTGAGTATTTTTTTCAGTTCATACATTTGAAATCACTTCTTTTGTCTTGAAACTATATAATGACTCCCCATACATTTGCGAGATTGACTGCAGACTTTTTGTCTCCATTTCATTCATTTAAGATTTAATTTAATTAAAAATTGTTCTCGACATTTAAAACAACTAAAAATGCCACCTACCAACCTTTTAAGCCCTTCAGGCCCTCCTGACATTCCGGACCCCCTCAACACGGATTCTGCAGGGTTTACGTTACGCCACTGGGAGGGCGGTAAATTTTTTGATTACTTGGGGCGACAAAATAGCTAGGAATGACTGATAGCGGCGTTGTATACCAATAGCACGATATTTTTTCCATATTTACACTCAGTATGTTTTAAATGATGAAATAATTTTGGCACTAAGCCGCCATCCTGATTGGGGTTTTGCTGGGTTTACTCAATCGCTTAAGGTATTACACCGGGATGGTCCCTAGTATTGCTTCCCAGTTTTAAATGTAAATAAGATCCTCCCAATTTTCACTTGGTATGTTAAATGGAAATGTTTTAAAATGGTTAGACGGAAGAGCAGATCTTAAGGTCTGAGTCTCGCCAAAATAAAGGCACTTTTATTCTTCTTCTTATTATTATTATTTCGAATTTCTTCCACAGCTTGCAGTTGGATCTCTATTATTATTATTATTATTATTATTATTATTATTATTTTGTTTCTTCCCTCAGCATTGCTACTGGTATAACACAAAGTAGGGCTACAGAGCCAAGCACATCCGTCCATATATCACTCAAGAACTTTCTTACAATGTTGGTAGTATGAGTAGTATGAGTTGGTAGTATATTCTTATTCAAGTAAGAATCTTATAGCTTTCGTGCAACTGTTTTGGTATTACACCAGTGACTGACAAAGCAATTGGCACAATGCACACTTTATCGAGCTTCCAGATCATCTCGATTTCGTTACTCAGGTTCACATACTTGGTTTTCTTTTCAACTATTGTTTACTCAATATTATGTGTGTTTGGCACAGCTATGTCAATCAAAAATGCAGTTTTCTACTTTTGTCACGTGGCACTATGTCGGGTCTATTGCTAGGGACACATCTGTCTGTAATTATAGATCTGTCATAATAAAAATGAATATATCTGTGTCCAATACAGGATAAGTACATATTTGTAATATGGAGAACTCTCTTTTAACAGTTCGAACTTAATGCCTAAGCTCTGGTGAATAATAGCAACCAATTGGTTGTGATGATGTAAGTAGTCGAACTGAGAGAGAGAGCACTGCATGCAGACACAACTTGTTGGATAGTTTCAGGTTTCTCCTTGCATTTCCTACATTTATCGTCCCCTGCATTCGGGTCCCTAATGATATATTTCAGATAGTTCTTTGTTTTTATCACTTGATCTTCAAATGCTATCATGAAGTCCTCTCTTTCTGGGTAGAGCTCGCCATGCCTTAACCACGCGTTCGACGCTTGCTTGTCGACATATATTTGGTCGAGATCATTGGGATGTCTTCCATGCAGAGGCATGCTTTTCCATTCATCAAGTTTTTGTGTATTGCTACGGGTGATTTCATTATTCTGAATATCATTCCTGGCCAAGTTCAAGGGAGTATACTTGTGGTCTGCAGAACATAAACTCAGATGAAGAGGTGACTCATTCTTCTTCTGATGGAAATAGCCTCTGAGTGTTTTAATTTGGCTATTATGAATGAGTTGTACATCAGTCATCCCCTTCCACCGTCCCCTTTCGGTGAAGTTAATCTCAGAGTGTTTGCTTTCTCATGGTGTTTTCTGGATTTATTTAGTTGAACCCTAGTCTTCCTCATAATACCCTTTAAATCGTCGAAAGAATACGTCAGAACAGGAACTACAAAGGTGATAATAACTTGGAAGAGGTGCTTACTATTTAGATCAGTTTGACACAACATGCACACTCTCTTGCTATACTCTGTTGTAAGTGAATTCTTAATGCTAGAATGATCTATTTTCCTGGATTGTTCATACCATAAGTATTTATAAAATTTACCATTGTCCAATGCTTCTATACGTCCTTGTTCAGATTCAAATCCAACTATCTCAAGTTCGCCCCTAAGTAAATTAACAATTTGATAATTGTATATTCTTACTTATTCGAACAAAAATTGCTCACATTTTCCCCACTAAAATCTCTAGTGTTGCTTTAGAAATATAAATGCGAGTGTTTTGGGGAAATCACCATTTCTTTTATCACATACGTCCAACATACGTGCAAGTCCACATTTCATTTATAACTATGAATTCCCAAATACTCTTAAGATGCCAGATTTTAAGACTATAACCAACTTCGGCCCTCTTCTTCCCACGGGAAACCTTATTATACATTTATACATTAATCACATAAGCTACGTAAATAACTAAAATACATTTTAAATAGACAATATTTGTGTTAATTAATTTGTCACTATAATCTGAAAAGCGTGGATATTATTTACTGAAATGACATTTATCACCGATTCATTCTGTTTATCATGATGAGAGTCAACATGGCTCACATGATTCATTGACACACATTGTCCATATCAATTCTGAGCACGAAACGTTCATTGCTAAGGAGATTATGTTCAACACGTCAGCACGAAGTACTTTTGAGTCCTCTCCCTAATCATCGCTCGTGAGACCTGGATTTGGACTACATCATACGATAAGATAACCAGTTCACTATATCTTTTTAGTATCATTTCTTGATAACAGATCACTTTTCGAATTAAATTGACTCAGGTCACACACGCTTTAGGCTCATGTTCAATATCACAGTTGTTTGTGCTAAAGTAGTTCTCTATCCTCGCCAAGAAAGAGAATTCTTGTCTGTACGATTTGTTTGACGACGTATATAATTTATTTATTGAGAGTTTTGAAGATTACAAATCATGTCCAAAAAACTAATAAAAAAGAATGAATAATCAGACATGTCATGTGACATTTCATGTATCAAGAAGAATGAATCTTGTGTTCCTGTGGCTCCATCTGTTTTTGGACCATCATAAAACATTGTCATACAGTGAAAATATAGCGAGTAATAATAGTAGTTTGGACCAAGTACACTAAAACCTCTTTGTTACAGCATTCTATAATCCAGAATGTTCTAAAATCTTCGGGAATTACCGTTTAACTAATAAAAGCGTTTTTTAAATTATTTCCATGCCTCATCCTGTAAGTTTGTCGTAATGAGACAGTTACCTCCATTGTAATAAGTAACCAAATTTACTATGATGATAATAAAAATGATAAATGAACGTTAGTTTGTGATTAACAATGCACTACTTAAAAAGCCTCTATTGTCCGGAAAAATTCTTTATCCGGAACGCATCAGGTCCCAAGCGTGTCGGATGAAAGAGGTCCTCCTGAATTGAAGTCCGATTCACAATAGATGTGCAGTAATGGGCAAAACTCAGTCAAGTCAAATTCTTGATCGTTTCTTGGTTGTTGCATAACGTTATCATCCGCCGCGCGGAGAACTGACTGTGATGTGTGTAGGATTTTTGCCTACATAATAACATGCTATCCAGAGCAACTGAGGTCAAAAACCAATGAAGAGATGGATAGGTCCAATAATCTCTAAATACATTTGTGGGAGCACGACATGTATAAAAGAGTACGTCATTCTTTTCATTGTTGCAGTTGATATTGAGAAGAGTGATTTCATATTTTATGAATGTGAAAGACGAAATACCAATGTCAAAGTGGAATATAAAAAAAGAACTTAATCGTTTAGGAGAAGCTTTTAACACTTCCATTATAATTTTTAGTATTGAATAACTCACCAATTTGAAGGTAACAACAATTTTAACTTATCTTTTATCATTCAAACTCCCGATGGCTGAAATCTAACCTTTCCTTACACTCGCGATCATATTCAATCGATTTCTTGTCAACGTCTTTTCTATGCTGACCGGCCGTGTTGATTCAGAGCAAGGGATGAACAATGACCTCTCCGCCGGAGATAAACGCTCAAGGCACGACACAGCACAGGACGGCAGGTACAAACAGTTCTTGGTGTTTCGCCTATTTATGTATTGTTGTATTTGTAAATGGGAAATGTTTTGTGCTATTGAAGCTTATCTACATGGAGCGATAAGAGTTAGGAGTTGGATGGTACGCTATTATTAGCAGCTGGGCCGCTTAGCTGGGTTTACCAGCAACTTGGCCCACGTGGAGGGGTTAGTAGAAGTAGTTAGTAATAGAGTTATTGATACTAGGAGGAGCTGGATAGAGAAAGGAAGGTTTGCTTTTCAGTAATCACTGCTATATAAACTGGGACATTAATGTGAAACGCTACAAATATTCTGGCCCCATCGGGAATCGAACCCGGGATGACTTGGTGAGAAGCGACAACACTATCACCTGCACCACCGGTGGGGCTTTTTGCTTCTTGCTGCTTCGTCACTGGTCGAAGTACACTGTTCACTCCGCGCTCTCCACCGGTAAGAGGGTATCTTCTGCCAAGAAAATTTGTCGAGTGAAAACCGGACAATAGTTATGTCGATGTCTTTGTCTTCAAAGTAACTCGTTATTTTTGATGGTAGCAGCACATGTCTTTCTATGTGAGAGTGGAGGTAGGAGCAGAAGTTTTTGAATATCAACGGATTGTCGTAGTCTACGCATGCACTCGTAAGTTCGTTTGTCACCAGTTCTTATTAATTTGTCGTGCATTCGTGTGTCCCGTTACGTTTATCAGGATTTGAGATCTAATTATTAGTCGTACCGCGTGGTTTTCAGTCAATTATAGTGGTTAAAGTAATAGTAGCATCAAATTTGTGATGCTGTCTAACATGGAATGCACACCTGCCACTTACCCCTGCCTTCCAGCTCCATCGTCTTCCGGTGCTATGAAGGTAAAAAAAATGCAAACAATGGATGGGATGGGATGGAAAAATATACTATGAAAATCGTTATTCAGAATCCGTAAGTCCGAAACAGAGGCCAAGACACGAGATTTATACAACACGAATTGGTCGTTGTAAAATCGCTACATTAATAAATCCCTCAAAAATCAATTCAACATGCTAATCTAATTTACCATTACAACAAAAATTATACACGCTCGATTTGTGTTTAGCAATATCGTATCTTTTTTTCTTCTTGCCTCTACGCTGAATACCGACACGATAGTCCTTGCCGTTCTTTTTCTATACTTTTTAAGACTTCAAATGTAAGTTAAACACATTTAAATTACACAATGAAATAATATTCGACTCTCAATCGTTCTAGTCTCAAGAAGAAAATGAAACGTTTCTCGCAAATAAAACTTCTGTGATCGTTACTTGAATAATTTAAACTCACAAAAAATATATATTTCGTTCCCATAATAAAATTTTACAGGATTAAATCACTTAATATTGTCCTTCTTCCTCTTCTTTACAACAAAATAAATAAATTCTCTATCGCATCCAAAATATTATTTACAATAACTTCAATTACGTTTAATTCTTTACACTTGACTTTAATTGTTTACAGAAGTGTAAACATTATTCTGTGTACCATTTCACAAGAGAGTCTTCTCTTTCTCCTTCCAACACATTCACCTTGTCAATACAACTAGTGGGGTGTTCAACATTTGTACCGCCCTGAACATCTCGATACGATTTACGTAAAAATCAATTTGTACCTTTATGCTGTCGCTGCCTTTGCGCTACCTGCTGCCCACGTGGTCGGAAAGCATTGGCTCACACAGGCGCCTCGCTCTTTTCGTGACCGCCGTCAGTCCTGTCGTGGTTCTCGTATCTCTCATTAAACAAAGCAAGTCTTTCACTAGGAAATTGTCACATTGAACTAGTTTTAATCGCCTCTAAGATTGAAATAAATTATTCCGGCCATAAAGTACTCTCCTAGTAATTTAGTCACGCCACTCGCGTTCTCTAAACAATTATTTCTCTCGTAATCTAAAATACTTGTCGCTTCTCTCCAAATATCGAGAACTCGCCTCACTAATAATCAAACCAAAACAGCAGGTCCACGGGTGATAATCACTTAAGAACGATTCCTAAGGGGGCTCCACACATTCGTCATTCGGCGAATCCCGAGCAACCGTTCGCCGAACAGCGAATAGTGTGGATGGGTTGTTCGCTCTTCGCCGCGTAACGAATACCAATGTTCGCCCTTTCCTGTAACAAGTCGGTCTTTTGAGACACAACAAAGGAAACCGAGCATCAGCGAACGTTGGCGAATGACCTTTTCGTGATTTTGTCCACATATTTGCGTTATTACGAGTGCCGAGGAGATATGTAATCGCTGAACAATCTAATTATTTGTAATTATTCTCTTTATCGTATAAAGTAACAAGTGGTTTAAGTGTTTTTAGTAGGAATAAAATAAAGAAATTTGCTGGTTAAACCACAATTTACGCATTTTTTTCAGTTTATTTTTATATTTTATTTAAACGTTCTAAAGTTTCACAGTAGGTATTGAACGTGCATTAAGATTACTAACACAGTCTACGACGTTAGAAAATCTGACTCGTATTTCTTGTACACCACGGTCGTATAATCCGTGCATGAGGCAGGCTAGTGAAAATTAAAAATAGTACAATAATGAAAGTGTTACATTTAACTAAATGAAGTTCACATAAACATTCAGTGAACTTCAATGAATTGCTTTGAATACTATGAAAGTTGTATAAAAATAGCAAAACACACATATAAAATTAACAAAAATTAGATGAAGAAATATTGTTTGTAGCGATATAAATTTTTTTATGATTTATAAATAAATATATATTTGTGCTTTAGTACGGTGATACAATCTAAGATTGTTATAGAGTGAATTATTGAGAGGGTATAAAAGATATGATACCTTAAAAATGGAGAAAATCAATTACCATTGCTAAATCCACATGAAATAAAAACTAGCTTGTAATTGATTTAATTTCATTGATTGAATTAATATAAGATAAATCGCAATTTTTTATATTATTTAAAAGTTTTACTGTAATGATGAAGTTCTTTAAGGGACATTGGATTTATTTCATATTATTTTACGAAATTTATTTCAATATTTTTGCAGATTTACTTTATCTAACAACATATTTTCACAAGTTACAACTACAAAAACTACACGTATAATTTGTTCCGATTCGCCCTCCATAACCTAACCACACTCTTCCATGACGAATATTCGTAGCTCTCAGAGCGACTACGTGCTCGACAAATTGCGAATATCTGATTAAGTGTGTTCACCGATTGGCGAGTACTGCGCAAATACCCCGAGTAAGTCGCGATTCCCTGTGCGGTTGCTCGGGTCGGTCAAGGAAAACAACAGAATCGTTATTTTCTGGTATGTCGTATTATATTGCGTACATGTGTTGATACAAATACACAAAACACGTTGTGTAACAATTAATTTTGTTTGTGTGCTAATTATATTGTTATACCAATGAGTGATTTGGAATAAATCATTAAAATAAATAATGTACTTAATCAGATCATCATTGAAATCAATCTATTCTCACTCGTAATGATTAATTTAATTCTAAATGTTTTAAAATAGGCATTCCTACTGTACTATGAATATATTCCTACTATATTATGCATTCCTAATGTTTATATGTATTTTTATATTTTTATATATAATGTTCTTGTAGGTTTTTAGACCCATTATACGCAAAACACTCAACAAAACCAAATATTCACGTCAAAACTGAGGAAAAAATGCGAAAATCCAAAAACTTTGGAAAATCCTCATTTTTTAATCGTTTGTATTTCAGAAACTATAAATCTGATAAAAAGATTTCTACAAAAATGTTGGAAATTAAATGATCTATCATTTTTATAACAATTATTTTGGTCGTAACTGATACAGATAACGAAATAACAGCGATAAAGTCAAATTCGTTGCCATTTTTCCAAAATGGCAGCTCAAGCGGCAGAGATTGGGGGTCGAAAACTCAGCATTAATATAACTACTTCCTATTTAAGAAGTATGTTAAATATAAACCCTCTGTGACCCTTTACAGGGTCGGTCTATGTAAAAATCCCCTGGTTCCCGGACTATATATTAAATAATTTAATTATAATAGACATCCATGACTTCTTGGTCATATTCGTGAGAAATTTTAACTTTTAAAATCAATATTACATAGCTAAAGGACAGTGTAATTGATGCCCTGAGTTTTTGTGTCTTTCTTNAATATTACATAGCTAAAGGACAGTGTAATTGATGCCCTGAGTTTTTGTGTCTTTCTTCAATTCGTTGAACTCCACCACTCGGGTTAGTACGCTTCTAGATGTCACCATTCAAGCCTCTTTGAAAACCCTCGTGTAAACAGCTACTTGCCGGCTATTGCGTTAGCGGTGCCGTGAAGTTGCGTTGGAACTAGTCCAGTGTACATCCCCCTTTAAGGATGTGTAACTTTTTTTATTCCTCGCAAATAAATAATGACTAGAAAATTAAATGTAACTAACATTCTCTATGATAATATGAACGTGTACTTTTGTTTAGCTATTTTGTTAATCGGAATAAGATGGCAGATACTACTTTCCCCTATCTGCTAGTTATAGGCAAGTTTCATACACTTTCGTATTTAGCATTAGCAATGCAAACAGGGCATCAGCAAAGTTATGAATACTTTATGATAATACACAAGAGAGCATTACGTAACTCATGTACCATTCTCTACAAATATTATTACATACTAGATTGCGCACTTGAGTTGGAGAGATTATTAGTAATAAGTACAAATAAATTAACAATAATGATTACACTTAAATGATATTGTTGTAAGGTTTTTTAAACAAATGTTATTGTATTAGGGGTAATTGTTTCACTCTAATGACTAAAGAATGAGAGAAATGAAAAGAACCTGAAAAAGCAAGCCCAGATAAGATTACAATGTAGCATTATGTTACTTGAAAACACATTTAACTTAAAATTAGTCCCTCCACATCGCTCTTCTTCCCTTCAGTATGTAATATTTCCTAGTATGGAAACTAACAGAAACAATGTCTCTTAAGCTATCTCTCCTAAGTAGCAGACGCGAAAAATCTCCCATTTCCTCTCCTACCGAAATTGAAGAGTTTGCCTCTTATTTTAACATGTTTGTTTCTAGAAATACCCGTTGGTGTTCGCACCGTTAGTCTAGGTTAGCAGCTTACGAGAAATCGTTTCATTTAAAAATATTTTGTATTACAGCCGTTCTATGGGAATTCAGTGGAAGAGTTATGAAAATTCAAGCACTTACTTTGGGAAAACAAAACAAAATAGCTATGCTTTATCCTAGACGCTCGAAACGATTAACTTGCACATTCAAGTAGACACACTCCACTACTGGCGTTGTACAACTATCTAGAGTCGCTGCACGCTCCCTCTACTCCTTCCCTTCGTACGCAATCTCTTCCACCGCACCGCAACATCTCTCCTAGCTTTACCTTATCTTCTTTGTAAGTTCCACGATACTGGAAAGCATTGCGTGAGTATAAATATTTTTACCCTACTTCACAGTATGAAGAATACATGAACAATATTTTCTGGCAACGAATCTGTAGAACAAATTAATAATATTTTCTGGAAACTAATCATTTCATCTTTTAGGTTGGTTCCTTTAATTCCAAAATCTAAAAATGTGGAAGAACATAAACTCACGTGAACACGTAATCAAACAGACAGACAGAGAGAAATTTAAATTTTGAATTTACACGACCATTTACAAAAGTCCCTCTTTATTAGTCGGTTCAAGTTAGAGTCCTATAGAATTAGGGTAATAGCCAGACGACTTTATGAATAACGTTTGTTTACACATTATAACTTCATTAATCTGGTAATATATTAAATTTTAAATAGTAAAGTAAAATAAAATTTCACACAGAGAATCTCTTATTCAGATTGACAAAAAGTGGGTTTGAATTGATTAGCTTAAATTTAAGTTAAATTATAAATTATTGATAAGACTTTTTATTTTTAATAAGAGAGTGTTCGAGAGAGAGAGAGAGATTTACTTTACTTTAGTGCACATGTTATTTTCTATCGTGGAAATCTTACGGTTACTCAGTCTTTTTTTCATTGTATTATGGTGGGACTTTATTCAACAATAGCTTTCAATGATTAACACCTCATTTGTAATTGTTCCAGAGGAAGTACTGAGCTCTGGATCAGCCATGTGGATCTCAAAAAATGGTTCTTTCATGGCATTTGGTAAATTTGACGACACCAAAGTAGAAAATTTTAGTTATATAACATATGGAAAAGATCAGTATACGCACGTTGAAACTCTGAATTATCCAAAGGTGAGAGAACCAAGATGTTTATTATATTTTAAATTGACGAAATATTTATTGCAACTAAACTAATATTAAGATTATCATAATTAAAATTCAAGTTTTACTATGTTGATTTTTTCTTGCGTTAACTGTCTTACGTTGTGTGACTGCATTGCACAATTGTCAACCGGGAACGTCAATGAAGTGTAAAAAATAAAACCATTTGACCTGGAAAAGGGGTTGTAACTAAGATGCAGGTATTATACGGAATCTGTTCAAGGCGGAAACGGATAACGATTTTAACATAATATATTTTAGAATAATATATACTTTTTTATAAAAGATAAATTTAAATTTTTGAGAGGGGTAAATAAAATCTTCAGCACCCAGAAAATTGAAAAATACTTATGATTGGAGAAAACATTGAAGATAATTTATAGTGTAGGGAAAAGTCCTCCAGTAGCGACCACCTAAATTAGTACTTTTTTAATGAGAACGGGGAGTTGAATTTTCACTTAGTCAAGAAATATTATTCTAGTACTGGTCAGTCACAGTATATATAAACATGTGACTGTGTTTGTTCACGTCATCATGTATACTATAGTTATGTTACATGATTTTTACACGTTGAAAATCGAATCACAAATACTTCATAAAACCGAACTTTATGCAATACTTCATAAAAAATCATTATACCGAACAAAATCCTTAGGTGACGTGTAAACGCTCTTTAGAGGCTTTTAGTCTTAGGACTTTTAGGAGACAATTCGGGATGTTGTGCCATGAAGAACAGCTGTCCGGCAGTTTTCCTCTGTATAGAAATCTCGTGAGGTATTTGCAAAGGATCTTCCAAATTAATAGCAAACTGCAAACACTCTTCCTTGTCGAGGGACATGAATCGAATATCAAGAATGGTAACATATGAAAGCAGGTGTTTATTCACGTCATCATCAAACGATTCATCTTACACCTTCCCATCCAGTGGTGCTATCAATAGTTTCACTAAGTTGAATGGCTCTGAGACTGTCTCCTAATGTACTTCGCGAAACATGGAATGCTTCAGGTGCCTGCTTTGCGGTCATTTTCGAAATTACATCACTTACTGCCATTTTTATGCTTCCCTCAGATTATTTTCTTTCATTTTTAGCTCACTACAAGTTATTTCATTTAGAAAAAAACAAAAGATAATGATTTTGTTGAATTTGAAATTAATTATTGGTGACCCGTACTGGAAGGTTGTTAGGAGGCCGGTAATATACAGCACCAAGTTACAAATGTCTGTGTTGCATATTGTTTGTAGAAGATGTCGAAGATACATATTAACAGAAAATTTTAGATTTAAAAGTATCTACGAGAAGATTTCTGCTTAATTTTGTTTCCTCAAATAATGTTTTATTTTATTTATTTATATTTTAATTTAACGTACTTTCTTCAAACTACAGAGACACTTCCGGTTACAAGTCCCTTGAGTCAATTTTGATTTATTACGAAACTAGTGGGGCGAAATCATTGCTCATACTTTCTCATATACGTTTGAACTAGAGAGTGACATTTTATTTAAATTAATTTTACTTATAACACTTGAAACAGTAATCTAACATTGTTTTATAGAAGATTTAGAAATAATAAACAAAACGGATATTTCCGTAAAAATCTCGTATTCGAATTTTTTCACGATTACTTTCTATATTATGGGAAACTGAAAAGGAGTTAAAGACTGCAAGTGACTGGGAAATCGAAGGAAAGGTTGTTCGTCATTGACGAGAACAGAATCACGTAGTGATATTTTATTTGGAATCATTAATTATTTTAGTAATCATATCACAATGAGACCCAATACTAATATTTACAGTCGATCTTAATAAAGAAAATAATTTTTTGGTTAATTAACTCGGGACTAACATGTTTCAGTTTTGCGCATGTAGTAGAAATGAATACTTTATTCGATAATGGGTAGTCTCAATAACATCAAAAGCGTTTGTTCACAAAAATGTAAGGACTGTAGCTTAGATTTTATAAGGCTTTTTTGAAATCTAATATTTTTTTTATTTATAAATGTTGATGTATGTTCCATGAATGAAATCTTACATGTTCCTAACTATGTTCTATCTGTTGCAGCCGGGGACATCTAATCCTGTGGTCTCGTTGCAAATTGTTAATTTGAACGATGTGGATATTGCTGAAATGAGTGTGTTTGATTTGGATATTCCATGGGCGTGAGTAAATGTTCATTAAATGTCAAAATATTTATCCGTATAAAATGCACTGTAGGACAAGAGGTCGCGAAAGAAACCTTCGGGCTATGACAGTACCTAATCAATACAATGACAGTGGTGGCATCTGTCCGACCGGAATGCGGGAGGAGGTTATGACAAATGAAAGTCTTCAGTTAAATTCTCTTCCTCTAAACGCAGGATTTCATAATACTAGTTGCTGAATACTCGCGGTTTGCTCGTGTGAATTTTGTAATATCCGCAACTTTATATTTTCTCAAATCTACATTGATATCCACAAGGAATGGTATCTATTAATGTTAAAGGTTTGCTCATATGGATGTGTTTACTTTATTTTAACTGATATAATTAAGAAATAGTGTTTGTTTTCTTAAACACCCACAGAGATATTGTAGAATTAATTGATGAACAAATATGTATGGAATTTATGTTCTAGCAGATTACATGGTGTTACGTTGTTTTTGCTTATTCGATGTTCTTAAACACACACACACACAAAATAACTGTCATCTACTTACACTTAACACTGGTTCAAACCCTATCTAATCCAAGTAGAATTCGAGGTGGTGGACGAAGCGGAGTTCGCGGTAGGTTTTTACGGGGTACTCCCGTTTCCCCTGCCCATCATTCTATAACATTCACACATCATGCACATTCCATTCTGGTATTGACTGACTTTGGGTACAGGATATAGCAAATACATAATAAATATGAGTTTTGTTTATTAAGCTCTTGGTGTAAATTGTATTTTTATTCTTCCTGGATTTTCAAATAATTCGTAAATGGCCTTATAATACTGAAAATCCAGAATAATTTTTGTATATTCGAACTAACGTGTGAATTTAGAATATTACATAAGAATCCCGGTTAACGCCGGTCAAAATGAGCTAAAACATTCCATACCTGTTGACAGGTGTTTTAATACCAGAATGTCCAGTAAAAGTTTTGTTTTTCAAATCCCGAGCAACGCCGAGTTGTTCTGTTTGTCGGTAGTTAAAGGAAATGTTCAAATACTTGGCCTCCAGTAACAATATATTTGAGTAAGACCGAGGATATAATTCCGTAGCTCGCACCAAAATCTGGAAAGAAATTTCTGTGCCAACTTCTTCTGATAAAACAGGTGCCCAAATTGCGTGGTTTATGACGGATCGCTTAATTTTTCACTCGTAGTCTTAACGAAAAATCGAGTGGCATAGGTTCTGGAGAGTTCAAAGATCAATTGTACGTCTACCATCTTAATGTCAAGTGACTTCTGCAGCTAGAGTGATGTTTTGACTACTAGTGTATTGGATAACTTATTAGACACATTACAAAAACGAAAAGTAGGCTATGTAGCATTTGCCGATGACTTGTCAGAAATGGTTGCAGGGAACAGTAGACAAGAAATAGAAGGAAAAGGACAAGATTTATTGAATGCAATAGTAATTGAGGCAACAAAGATAAAATTAAAGACATATAGTACAAAAACTACAACTATGTGGATAGGACATCCAGTACAAAAAGAAGAAACCCAATTTTGCGACTTCATGGCAAAACAGTACGTTTCGAGAAACGACACAAGTATTTGGGAGTAATAAAGTATGAGGGGATTTTGTTCACTGAGGACATACAATACAGTGTAGACTGAGCACGGAAAGTATTTCATAGTCTCCTACGGGTAGGGTTAAATAAATACAGCATTGAAAATAAAGACGCAATATTGCTTTACAAGGGAGCGGTGAAGCCGATCCTGGTGTATGGTTGTTCTATATGGGACCGTAGAACCGTTTATGGATAAATTGAAAAACAGTTACGAAAAATACAGATACAATGTTTACAGAACATGGGAGGGTCTTATCGCTCATATCAACAGATGTGCTAGAAGTACTGCACGGCATATTGCCCATAGATTTATAAGTGCAGAAAATTAAATTTCAAAGGGTACTAGAAAAAGACAGGGAAATCAAATTAAATGAAAGGGTACGAAAGAAAGTAGACAAAGGGGCAAGAAAGGTATCGACAATGGAGTTATTACGGGGTTGGCAAACGAGATGGGAGAAGCCAGAGAAAGGAAGAGTAACATATACCTACATACCAAACGTGGTATATGCAATAATAAATAGTAAATGGTTTCGACTGAATAGATATGTCCTAGAATTTATGACTGGCTATGGTAATTTTAATAAATACCTTAAAAAACCCGGAAGATAC
This sequence comes from Laupala kohalensis, assembly GCA_002313205.1. Lineage (NCBI taxonomy): Eukaryota > Metazoa > Arthropoda > Insecta > Orthoptera > Trigonidiidae > Laupala > Laupala kohalensis. The sequence goes on along the minus strand of NNCF01128813.1, from coordinate 98,386 downwards.
GAGAGCAGAGTGACTGCATGTGTGGAAGAGCAGATGAAGATGAAGAGCATGTTTTCTGGGATTATGAAGAATATGGTAAAGAAAGGGCTGGATATTTAAAGCGATTGAAGGAAGAGGGAATTAAGTGATAAAACCAAAAAGGAAGAATTAGTGAAAACAAGGACACGGTATCAAGACTACAAAGATTATGTGTCAAAAATATGTATTATACGAGATATATTGAAAAAAGAGCTGGAAAAGAGTTGTTTTTTTTTTTTTGGTGGGGCTTTAGGGCTTGTCAACAGCGAGGTCATTAGAGCCCTCAAAACTTGCACAGGTAGGGAAAATGCAGTTACGCACTAGGGAGAGCCAACATGACTCTCCTCGCGCGTGGGACTCGCCGAAAGACTCAGCCATACCCACTAAAAACCCTCCTGCATTACAACTCAAAACACAAATTCCAACATATCGCAAAACTTTCCTAAAAAACATTTTTTTAAAAAAGAAGAAGAGGAAAGAGGAAAATGAAAGATACCCTAGCCCTAATAGCGTCGGGATCGAAAAGAACAAGAGGTGACCAAGGGAGGTCAGAAAAGAGAAAGGAAGGAGCATGGCACAAGTAAGTGGAAGCAATGCCAGACTCAGCTCGGGGCCCGGTGTTCGCCAAACACGTACTTACTAGATGTAAGTCCCCTGGGGGAAGAGGAAAATGAAAGATACCCTAGCCCTAATAGCGTCGGGATCGAAAAGAACAAGAGGTGACCAAGGGAGGTCAGAAAAGAGAAAGGAAGGAGCATGGCACAAGTAAGTGGGAGCATGGAAAAGAGTTGAATATAAGTAATGTTAACTGAGGGAAAAAGAGACTAGAAGAAAGAATAACCAGAAGAATGAGACGACACAGATTGTGAGACATATAACAGGTCAACGAACTGATATACATAAGGACAGCAAAGACTGGATACTAAATCATGTATGTTGTAATATTGTAAAATTGAACGAAAAAGGAATTAAGGTGGTCTACAAAGACTTTGTTGGAGACTATTGGTCAATTAAAATGTAAATAAATAAATACTATTGGTTGAGGAAACACAAAATTCCTTTCTTCTAAGAAATTGAACCTTATAGCTAGGAAAATAAATTTTCTTTGAACAGTTCAAAGAAAGTATACATTTTTACGCACATTGTTATTCGTAGAATCCTTACGAACGGGATAAATTTCACGCATCTCTTTCCACATGGAGTTTGATTTGCGAAGAGTCGAATTTTATTTATACCAACGTAAATAAGGCGATTATTTGCCCACAACTGAGAAATATTCGTACCTCACATGATTCTGTCCTAATCTAAACTGATTTCTGTTAGACATACATTACAACCAAGTTTTTTTCACGAATGCTAATTTTTTTTATATTAAATCTATTACAGTCCAACGTACATTAACTTGATTGTGTTTGATAAATACCATAAGAAATATATCAATTTTCAAGAAGGAATTTCAAAATTTTAAAGCATGTATCATTTACGTTCATGCAAGACTATCTACAGAACTGTTATTGGTTTTTATGCAAGAGAGTACTACTATTGAACTAGATTGATATATTTTATGATACGATCGATAAATAAGAGCATGGATAAATAAGAAAGGTTATCATTTCATGAAAATTTTGTTCTTTTGAAATTGTGCAATAGAGAAACATCAATAATAGTTTTTTTATGGACAAATTGGAAGAATTTCAAATATATTGTTTATAATAACTGGAAAAATGGTTTTAATGAAAACGTTTCTTCTATTTTGTTTGCAGAGAATCTATCTTGCAAAACGTGGCATGGGCAAGCGACGATGTTGTTGTTGTTGTGTGGATGTCACGTATCCAAAATGAAACTGAGATTCATTCCTATAGCAAGCAAGCAAATGGAACTTGGGAAAAGACTGTTGTAAGTATAAGGTGGTTTAAATTATAACTGTTTAAGAACACTAATAAATTTGATGATTGTGGTATTGAGATGTCAAGTTAAAGCTAACTGTGCATTTAATATTCTATTATAATTTACGAACGCATACGTCAAGTATAATTAGTTGTTATAAACGTTGTTAAGAAGAAAATTACCCAATCTCACGACCTTGTAAAGGTTTCACGGAAGATTATCGAGAAATAGTTTTAAATTTAAGCCAGAACAATTGAATCCATGAGAAGATTTCAGAGTCCGCAACATTCAGTAGGAAATGGCGTAATGAAATTAACAATCGATTATTGAATTCATGAACGGAGTTGTGATACTCGTCCGGTTCACATTACACTAGTGAATAACTTTCCGAGTGGAACTTATCGCGAATCAGACACACGTCTGTCCTGCATCGAGAAGAACCCTTCTTTTCACACACCCTCGTACATGTGGTGATATCCCTCGACGTACCGGAGCTAAGCTTCTCGATTCCAATAGAATATTGCGAACGTGAAAATGCCCTGCGCACAAGTTCATATTTCATACACATAATAAAACTGCGAGCACCTCACTTTGTGGCACCATTTTATTTACGCAAATTCTACTAAAAATTATTTCATTGTGCAGCCCTTGATTCATGTGTGTGCATAAACTCAATTGTATTTGTACCACGTTAGAAGTAGAAAACCACTTCATAGCAAGCCGAATGGGAAAAGTGCGCCTTCAAGTTGAGGCAGATAAGAGACTCAATTGAGACCTGGTCGTCTTCATCCTATGCGAGCAGACGTGAAGAATTGATCCTTACACGTCTTCGTTTTGGCCACTGCTATCTTTCCCTTCGTCATCTCTTAAGCGGTGAATCTCCCCTCCCCCTCCCCATCTGTGAGACTTGCAACAATACTTACCGTGGAACACTCTCTTTTGGAGTGTCCCAAATATAGTAAAAACCCGACGGAGACACAATCTACCCAATAGATTGGACGATATGCTAGGGCAAAAAGAACCTACTCTGTTAAGCCTTTTTCGATTCCTACAGGAATGTGTCCTTTGGCACACTATCTGGATTTTACTTACATCTGATGTCTGTAAATTCTAAATACTGGTCCCAATGACCATTTGAATTTATTACTTTTTACTTTTCTGAGTAGAGAATAAGTGTGTAGTTTTAAATATATGTGTCTTTTTCATTTTTCTTTGTCATGAAATATGACCTAAATGTTGATTCTTTTCCTTTATTTTCTCCACAATTACAAAATCACTATTTTTCTCTTTTGCTCATGCAGCCAGAAATTTGGTCTTTCGGAGGGTGAACCGAGAGAATGTTGAACTGTAATTGACTCTGAACGTCAAAAATATAAAAATATTGATCAACATAGACGCACCATCGAACGTAGTTTCTACTCAGAATTTAATGAGGAATTTATCAGGTCTCATTACACCGGTTCTCAGAATACAAATGTAATCACTACATTCGTTTAATTTCTCCCATTTTCTTTACGTATGCACATTATGTCATCGATTGAGTTATTAATAATCTTCATAAAATCTTCCATAAACTGCGATTAATGTTATTTAATTTTCATAAATTTGCAACTTTAGCTTGTCTTAAATAATATGCCAATCGAAAAGTAACATTCTTCAAAAACCTTTACAAGTAGTACCTTATTCAACTAAAATCTGTCCCTCCACCTATATGAAAGTGTATTTTTACAGGTGTTGGAAGACGCGGAATCCCAAGGTTGGCTGGAGATTGGAACACCTCTGACTATAAGTGAATCGCAGTGGGTGCAATTGCTCCCGCGAAACGACAATGGCGAGCGATTCCAACGACCCACTGTCTTCGAAAATAACACCATTTCTCAATATGCGGATAGGGTTCTGGATAAAAGTGTGGCTACTGCACTCTATGGATGGAGTGAGACATCAAATCGCATGCAAGTATCACATTCATCAGATTTTAAATATTTATGGCTTAAGACTTGGCAGTCAGAGCTTGAGGTGCTACCATTTTCTTCATCCCTCCCCCCCCCCAAAAAAAAAGAATATTAAGGAAAATTTTCCCACATCTATCTTTTTACTCTGATAGACTTGAAATTTTTACCATAGCTTTGGAATTAAGTTTAAAAGGTCGGATAAAAATTTTAAGTCAATTGGATAAAATAAACGACGAGGTAAATTTTGAGTGCTTCAAATGGAAGCTTAAATTAAGAGTAACTGCCATTATTTTTTATTCAAGGAATATGGAAATTGGATGTAAATGTTATAATATATTTTTATACAATGTTATCATTATTCCAAAATCTTTACAAAAAACTAAATCTTCTAACACCGATCTAGCTTCTTTTCTGTGCGTTATCGAAGATGCGGGACGATGACGGATATGTACTGACTTGCACAGAAATCTGTCAATTCTTGCGCGTTTATGAATTACACGTGCGTTCACTGTCCTCGTATTCTTCATTAGCAGTTTGTCATTTATCATGTGAGGATCGTTTTAGATATTTACCATGTCATTGGACTCTCGTAGCTCAAATAAAGGAATATTTCTTATGGGTGAAGTGAATCATCAACTGGTCGGTTCTAAAGGTCCGTCAAATTCCCAAGTACTCGTGGTGTTTTTTACAATATTCGTGCTATGAAATTATCTTGGAACAACGTGCTAATCTCACTGTTTGAAAGTGCAATATATTTTGGGAAAAGGCGAGGATTCCAATTAAATCACTTCTAAATAGTGTAAAAAATCTCATTAAATTCTACGAGATCTGGAGAGACCTACGAAAAGGTGCAAAGAAAAATCAGATATCTTTAAGCTTCGGAGACAAGAGTTTGCAAGTAAATCTGGATTTGTAATGCCAAAGAATCCTCGTCTTTGGATGTTCGAAGATCCAAAGAAGAACGTCTTTCTATTGTGATTTCATACGAATGTAAAGATCAATTTCTAACTGTTCCTAAATTGGACAATTCCAGAGGAAAGGAGCAGACGCAAGGTGTATCGAATTCAATCTTCAACTGGAATCTTGATACAACGGCCTCTAATATAGATAGTATCAATGGTGCCTATGTGCTTTTGGATCAGAAATAAGCAGGGATTTGATAATTTTCGGTTGTCGCCATCACGTGTATGAACTTTTCTTGAAAACCGTTTTCGAAGCAAAAATTTACTAAATTAACATAAGCCCAGGCACTCCCCTTTTCAAGAGATTTTTAAAAAATTGGAAAAAATAGGGACAATATCAAAGAAATTGTAGAGATCTACTGGAACTGTGCTAAAATTGATATATTGCTGAATTCCAACCGACCTTAGATATAAAAGAAGATAAGACATGACTATCAAGAGTTGGTTGAACTTTCCATCTTATAGTCTAAATTGTGTGTCTAATTCCACTTTATTATCTAAAAACATATATACTCAGCTCTCAATTAAAAAAAACACGATGACAAAACCTCTCTGCACAACATAAGTGAATTCCTTGTGACCTACTATATTAGACAATGGCTTCGATGTGTTTCTCCTGTAAAAGCCCCACAAAAAGACTTGAGTTTCCAGAAATCTCTGAAATGTGCAAATGTTTCGTCAGCACTTGTGGCCGAAGAACGATGTGGCAGCCTTGGTACTGTTTATTAATTCTGCGGATAAAGAAACGAAAGTAAGAACAGTGGAAAATTCGTATAGAGAAAACCAGGTGACCACTGGAAAACAATATATGCCATCTAATGAAGACCTCGACGGTGTACTTTTAAATAATGGAGAGTTTCTGTAATTCATTCATACACTTTCATTTTAACTTTACGTTTATTTATGAAAACATACCTTTCTTAACGAACAGTCATTTCTCAGATACTATCAAGAAATTGCAATAAGGAAATTCATTATATTCACTAATATGAACATTTTCTGAATCAGCAATTCACAATGATTTTTATTCGTTTCAAAAAAGAATGTAGAAGACTTTATATGTATCTAGATTAATGATTTCTTTCTTCGCTTAAAAACTTAAGTTAGTTTTCTCCAAGGATGTCCTATTACATGGGAGAATAATGAGTCGTTCTTGAAACCAAACATTTTGTTTCATCTAAGGGAAGTATTTTGTATTTATCATTGTATTTTGTATTGTAACTGTAAAACATTAATAACATATGGTTGAAATATGTTATATTTTTGTCCCATGTCCCAACCCCTTGAATGATGAATTAATTGCTTATAACAATGTTTGCTACATAGACCACTAAATTCGGAACCACCAGCGTAGCGCTCAATTTTTTTCCAAATTATTGCATTTCGTCCAAGTGTCATGAAATTTTTACTTTATCTTTTATAAAATGTTTCAAAGCTCTCACAAAAATTTCAAATCTATTGAACTGTAATCACGTTTAATTTTAAAGCTTCACCAGAGACTCTTATTTGAAATTGGAGTCTTCAGTGGAACGCTCAACCTTTTCTTCAATCCGTCTTTCCGTTTAATCAACTTGGAATTTTTATCTAATATTTATTAAACGTTTTCAAAGTATTGGTAAAAATTTCAAGTTCACAGGACGAAAAACACTGTACAATGAGTTACGCCCTCCGCCGGCACCTAATATTTTACAAGTTGAGCTTTTATACCCATCCTGAAACTTGGACATGAATTCGGCACGGGTTAACATCATCCTAGGAATATGATATTTTTTATATGAGCATTTAGGTTCAAATCGAAAAAAAAAGACGGTATGTGTTTTCATTTTCGCTAATTTTGTTGCTCTATATAAGGGACACCCGTATATATAACAAGTAACTATATATCAAGTATATTGTTACTTGACAATTTGTTACTCTAGAAACTATTGCCAAAAGAGAATATCTCAGAATACAGTTTTCCACGCTGTGGAGAATCAACCATATAAGAGTTGATAATATCTGTAATAGTAGAACCACAGAAGTAATTACATAATTTATCTGAATACGAGGTTTTTGACTTTAAACTCATTAGCCTCCCATACCTCCTTTCAACATTTCATAGTGACATCCTGATATCGTTGAAGTCTAACTTTTGAACCAATGGAACCCCCATGAAGAAAAAAAATCCTTTCTGTCCGAAAGTGAGTGCGAAAAGGAGACGAAGGAAAATATAATTTAGAACAGCCGAATTCTATCGTATCCATAGTTCTCAGGGTGTCTGAGATGTATAATTATAATACCATAGCTGCTGCGTTTAAATTCAGATCTCATTGGGACACGGTACACTTGGAGCTGGAGATGGGAAGGGCGAGATGTAAAAATAGCGTGAAACGACCGATATTAGGGTCGAAACAAATTATTTCTCCGTGTTTTGAGAAGAATAATCATATTTCTGATGCTGCTATGTAACCGTTTACACCATCGGAGGTACATTACACCGCAAGAGGTAGAGGTCAGCAAGAGCGTAACACACGAAATATTTGAAAATGGAAGATATTAGTGTCTAATTCCTAGCTGAGTGAGTCGCTGAGAGGAATTGCGACACATCAAATGTTACTAGTTGAGTCGCTATTGGGGAAGGGGGTAAACAATCCTAGAATTCTCTTAGACAATTGGGAGAGACTGCCATGTAAAAATAGTTTTTCGAAAAAGACGGTTATTTGTGTGTAATCTGAATATTTCGGGACCTTTCAGATGCAAGTGCAATGATGCCACTTAAGCGTAAGTCCACTAGCTATGGGATTTAAATGCCCCTAACTTCACTCATTGGATCAAATGATGTTTTGTAAGATCAGTATCAATAAAAACAAGTTAATAATACATGCAGAAAAAAATAAGAGCCAAGAACTTAAGATGCAAATAACTTGGTGCGTTAAAATGATACTGTGCAATGGGAGGAGTAAGCCACGAAAGAAAGTTGGCTACAAATTCAAGTAAAAGTTCCTCCGAATTATACAAGTTTCGTAGTAGTAAATAGCGGGGTTGCGAGATTAATGAATCACTAAACCTTCCAATAAGAATAGTCTGTGTCACTTAAATAATTCGTGGGTGTCGCTAAAATATCTTACAAGTGATAAAAAAAAGCTTCAAGTGATAAAAAATGCTTTCCCTTACACTTGTTAGGGAGGCCTTTAGTTTCCGTTTTTTACATGAATTCACCTATAAAATTGGAACGTGAATTGTATGATAACCGTCGAAGATCATTGGAAGTGAATATAAAGAAAGTTTCTTGAAACTCAAAGAGATGAGAAAACTGTCTCTCACAGATTTGTTTTTGCTGTACTTTCCGTTTGTTGTAAAATTCGTGTATTTTTGGGCTGCATCGGGCCACATGATGTAAAGTGGATCTCTGAAAAAAACGCGAATCACATAAAATGACGCAATTGGGCTGTGCCTAGGTTTTAAATGTTTCATCCTTATTCGATTGTTCTTATGCGAAGGGAATTTGTGCGCGCAGATTCTTCCAGGCAGCACCAGAAGGCACACCCGGACAGCGCCATGTGTATTACACCACTGCCACCGGTGAAACTCCAGACGTCAAATGTCTTACATGTAATGTTACGTTCTGGGAGTCAGAAAAATGCACCTATGCGTCGGCAGCGTTCAGCATGGATCTGAATCATGCTGCAATCACCTGTTCCGGACCTGGGCCAGCTGTCGTGCGTCTCGCCAAGGTATTTTTTCACATCACTTTTTTATCATTCTTTTTTCATATTACGATAAAAGAAAGATAATAATCTTCTAGAATTACTGATTTTTTAACTGGGGAGGTTCCAAGTTTCCATAAATAGTTATGTATCTTCATCAAATCTTGGATCAAGAAATTCACGTCATGCTATGCATTACTTTTACGTTTAATTTGGTTTATGACACATGGAGGAATTGAATGCATTCACCATCCTTCTTCCAGCAATAATGATGACTGTGAAAAGGCCTTGCCAAATACGTGTGGACAGAGTGAACATATCTTTTATATTCAGTATGTCTCTACTTACTTCTGCGATGTATTACAATATTTCGTTGATCTACTCTCAACGAGGAGGAAAGCAACACACTCATTTCAGAACGGAAAATATGCTTAATAGAAAATTAGTATCAGGATTAGGGTGGTTCTAAAAGGACGAGTTCTGAAATTTGGAAAGGGCACTCTCTTGTTTTGGTTTACATCTTAAAATTCGAATTCCGCAAAAATTTCTAACTTAAATTTTTTTTTAGACGTTACTATCAAAATTCGAAAGTTTTCGATAACTTACAAAACTATTATTGCGACTGTGGAAGTATTATTGGATTCGAATTAGTATAAGCCTGCATTTGATTGAATTACTGATGAATCACTTATTAAAAACTATTTACCAGACGAATACTTTATTCCAGAAGAATGCAGTACTGCTAGACGCGTAAAAATACTTTGAGATCACTTTCACTGTCCAAGTAAGGCGTTAAATGATTCGGACACATGGTAACATAATGCATACCTCTACTGAGCTCGCAATCCCGAACCATTGTGGCCAGGGGAGATGTCATGGTGATGCATTTAAGACGCCTTAAGACCTCGGAAAACATGTCGCTGCTTGGGGAGTGCCATGGTTGGAGCTAGCGCTAGCCAAAACAGCTTGCGAGCAGTTAGTGATACTAGGTGGGAAGCACAGGGAAACCCGAAACTTCTACAGCCGAAACTTATTGTATTCAAACAATAACGGAAACTACAACTGCAGAAAGTGTTTTCCAGAGGAGAAATACACTTTTATCTGGGACCACCCAAGCAGGCCGTCAACGTACCCGCATGAAATGGACCAAAATATTAATACTTTTATAATGCTTACTTATTACATGTTCACAGAATTAGAGAAAAAACTTAACTGGGTACAGAAAACAACCACACCGTTTATTCATTGAAAAATATCCTACCACTAATGTGACTGAACAAAGAATAGCTGACCATAAGAGCAACAGATACCAACAACCTTACCACAAAAGCAATTTTGAGTCAATTAAAATCAGAGGTGGAGTTGATAATGCAAGTGCATCGTAAAAGTTTTCGCTATCAATTGATACTGGCTTTGTAATGTAATATTAAGCTTATTAAGATGTCATGTCTTGTACCCACAGTGGATCCTTAACCGACATACTTTCGTTTTTTCTCATCTTTCATTAAAAAATGATATTATTTCCTCTGAAAGCAGATAGAAGCTTTTTAAGATGTTTTGGCAAGACAACCAAGGACAAGAATATTTTCGAACTCGGATTCTAAAAGTTTAGAGGGACGAAGTAAATTGGCGATGGTTAAGTGCTCTCAATCGAATAAAGTTGGCAATTTTTGCCACTGTTTTAAGAACATGTTGGTCCATTTTTAATAATCTAAACAGAGAACTTGTTGGTGGAAAAGGCAAAGAAAAAGCTCTAATTTTTTGTTTATGTGTTCACTCATCTTGTAATCGTCCTCTCCCCGTCACCCGTCATCGATTTAGCACCGTCAGTTGACACAAAAAACGAGCTTCCTTGCCAACAGACAAGTTACATTTTGTCTAAAATGCTCCACACGGTATCAAAAATATCTTCACGACTTGTTGTTGATGAATTCCAACAATTCTTCTGTGATACTCGTTTTATTATCGCAACCACGAAAGAAAAACCAGCAGCTTGTGCAGTATCTCTAAGACAGCCAATGGGCAGGCCAGATTTGTCCTCAACGCATCGTCAGTGTCCCACTGAGTGAACGAGTACATCCTCTCTTCAGACTCCACCGATTAAATCGCTTATTGTTTGGAACACATAGTTCTGATTTCATTTTATTGCATAGTTTCGTAGCTGTGGGTCACAAAAATTACGTCGAGGGGCGGCTCGGGGGTTACCAGTTTGACATGCCAGACTTAGACTCTAGCAAACTTGTGCTTATACAGAAAAAGTAAAATACCGTCTGGAAATTTAGTACTATAAATGGAATACAATGTCATTTGTTTTTTGTCGAAATTTTTTAGTTCCGCATGATTTGCATCAGTTTCATCCATTCTATTTTTAATATTGGCCTATAACTGAATACATTGTGTGTAAACCGTGTTTTTTTTAAATTTCTTCAGGTTGACAATATCATATTATATTATCATCCTTTTATCACTATACCTTATTAGTATTAAAATTAATAATTATTCAGGAGTTAAATACAAATTAAGTTTTGTCATTGAACAAATTCTCTTGTGGTGATTGCTCACAGGTGCTGAATAATGGCTCACTAGACTGGGGTCATGTTTGGGAAGATAACAAAGATATTCGCAAAGTATTGAGCGAACGCTCTCAACCAGTAGTGGAGTCTACAACGTTTCAAGTCGAAGGCACAGAGGTGCAAGTGAAACTCTGGTTGCCACCTTCACTCAAAAAAGACGAGTCGACTAAATATCCTTTGCTGATTTATGTGTAAGTGTTCTTTTATATAAGTTACATATTAATATCTCTGATGATAATTGTTCCTTTAAAAACTTACATTTTATCACAAATAAAACATTTACTGATTAATTTCCACGATGTTTAATCTTCAGCGATTATCATTCGTATACATTTGTTCATCATTAATTAAAACTGAATCAGATATTTCATTTTTAACTATATTTCTTATCCCATTTTAATGAATTTATTTATTACTGACGTCAGAAGACTTTCAAAACTTCATCGAAGAACTTCTACTCAATAAAAAGTAACGAGAACACCGCCACTTTGAAGAATGCTTAATTGGAAAAGGATAAATAATTTTGACATTTTTTAATCCGCTTTTCAATTTGGTACATACATTCGCGTGGGGATTTACCTGATTTTTGAGCAAGGGTCACAGAAATACAACAATTAATTCATTTTATTAATTTAATTAATTTGTTCGAATACATATTACCCGTTTGAGACTTGCCCTCTCCTAAGAGCACATTTCTTATAGACTATCTCTGAAGCATTAGAAATAATTTTTGAAAATATTATTCAATAATTCAAATAAAGAAACTTGTTTTCTTGTTCTAAATATTCGGTGTCAACAGCAGCATTGTTCATAATAACTTTGACTAATACAGTTCACATCGTCGTTGTATACAAATTGTCAGATGGCGATATAATTCTTCTGTAACAAAAGACCACGAAATGAAACTGATATTAAAATCTCACATCCATTTTCTTTCACGATGACAATGTACGAAAAAGTGAAGTAGTTAACTATAACAATAAATGTATGTGATAACTTTCGGTCGGGTGAAAATGGCCACGAGCCGGGAATCTAACCCGAACACCTACTTTGATAGCAGAGGTGTTTACCACTACACTACGCGTTTGCCTTCCACAACTGTACACCATTTCCACCCAGACCTAAACACCGGAAAACCTGTGGTTAACACCCCCGTCTCAAAGCAGGAGTCCCGGGTTCACCTGACCGAAAGTTATCACATATCTTCTTCACGTGTAGGGTAGACGGAAGAAGTATTTATACAATAATTGTATTGAATTCTTTTCTGTGTTTCAGGTACGGAGGACCAGGATCTCAGCAAGTGTCCGACGCATTCTCCGTTAACTGGGGCACGCATCTAGCAACCACGAAGAATATCATCTATGCGTCCATTGACGGGCGTGGATCCGGATTCCAAGGCAGCAAGACACTCTACGCTCTGTATAAGAAACTGGGGACTGTGGAAATCGAGGATCAGATCAATTCGACTCTTCAGCTGATTCAGAAGTACAGTTTCATCGATCCGGACCGAGTTGGAATTTGGGGTTGGAGTTATGGGGGTTACGCCACAGCAATGGCTCTCGCAAGAGACACGGGAGGAGTCTTCAAGTGTGGAGCCTCTGTGGCACCTGTCACGTCTTGGGATCTCTACGGTAAACAACGTTCGGTGCCATCGCTAATGACTTATGGTGGCACAGACGGAGACACAGATAGTTTTGAATTGTTGACTAATTTCATTTCTCTAGCAACATTTCCTTCGACACCTCGGTTGTCAGCTCATACACTTTGGCAAAATTTAGAAACACTTAGCCTGTCTCCGAATATCTCTTGAAATAGTACTTTCAAAACTTTTCTTTTTCTCTGCACTTGAATGTGTTGAGGCACTGTCGAACAATAGCTGCTGATCATTCTGTCACTGAAGAAAGAATTAACCCAATCTTTATTTAAGAAGTAACCCATTCGTCACCCAAGTAAGAAATTATTGGCTATTCGCTGTACATGATCGTGTGATTTTCCAAGAACTACTGCACACTCGACACCACATGCCATTCGTGGAGACTGCTATAGCGCTTTACGAGATAATTTCCATGACTTACAATTTTTTCATTACGAGGACAAGTCAATATGCAAGTCGCAAAGTCAGTTTCCCCTTTTTTTCGACCTTTTTTGCCAGCAATGTCAGCACATTTATGCTTGTCGTATAGGGTGTGTGACTTCTCGTTGGCACGCAGTCAGTCAGAGGCAGCCAGTGCACGAAGGTGGTTGTGTTTCATGAGTGCACACGAGAAGAACAACTTGCAGTTGTGCATTTTTTCTGGACTAAAGGACTGTCCACAGAAGAAGTGCATCACGACATGAATCCCGTGTGTCGTGACAACTGTTTCTCACGGGAAGCTGTGTTCAATTGATTCAGAAGTTTATCAAGGGAAGGCAAATCATCAGAGATTGGGAGCGTCCTGGTCGTCCCGCGGAGTTGGCAACTGCAGTCACAGTGCAGCGTTTGGATAAGTGTGTTAATGTTCAGGGTGATTATGTCGTACAGTGAATTAAAAGTCAGCAACTTCCTTTGATTATTATTGCCCCTATCTAGTTTTGCGACTTATTTATTGATTTACCTGCGTATTTTTGAGACGATTCCAATAAACTCTCTTTGTTAGCGCACAATTTACGACCGTTAGGTAAAAGGGAAGAAGTAAACTATTTCGAACATGCGACCTTAATATTTTAGATCTCCTTCACAAATAAGAGAAAAATTCTTGAAATAATTTAATTTGGCGTACGTATGGTACTTGTGTATCTATATAACGCTTCAACTTAAGATAAGGAATCCGCAAACAATCCTTCAAACCAAAACACAAAATAAACTTTTATAATACATGCGTAAATGGATAGCCGCACTTTCCTAGAGAAACAACTAAAAATGTTTTCACTATTCCAGAGACATTTTAGTATATTTTTGTTATTTCATAAATTTGTTATAAAGATGATCGTAATTATTTAAAATTCAGATATTGGAAAAATTTTGGCAATTTCAATGTTGAAGCCGTAATTTATAGCTAAGGTTGTGTCGCATTCTTCATGGAGTATGTGCGAAAATTGCTGGACGATGATACCTTTCTTTTCGTATATTATGACTAGTCGAGTGCTTGTGCATTGTTCGGTCTTTTTCCGTATCGAAACCTTGTTAGAAAGAAAACTATATGCTAATACGTCTATAGTTAATTTATAGGTGTTGAGAATGGAGAACTTGAATCGACTTTGTAGTCCCAAACAGACATATTTAGGTATCAATGATTGCGGAAGAAATACAATCACATGAATAAATTGGGTCTCAGAAAAGAAAGAATAGAGATTAGTCCTAAACATTAGAAACAAAACCCAAGTTTATATTATTGTTCCGGTTAACACTAGCCCCAAAGCAGAACATCGAGCGACAGTGTGACATTGTCACAGATCGAAAATGAGGGCTGCAGAAAGATATCGTACAGAATGTACGTTTTTCGTGGGGCATAAACGGAAATTTCGTCTATACCCTGGCAAGAGGACGATCTCTTCGAGATCTTTAGTTCTGTGCTCTTTGCTTTGCGGTTGAAAACACCACAACGTTCTTGAGTTCCTACCAAGCCTGTTTTGAAACACATTAAAAAATAAACTCCCTGCTGTTTACAAAGGAAACAGATTTTATTTTTGAAAATGGCTCTATGTAAGAAATATGGCAGTCAGTACAACAACCACCTCAAACCAGTCTCAAAAAGTAAATTAATGTCCGAAGTAGTAACATCCAAAGTTATTAGAAGAAGATTTGAATATATCCTTGACATGTTTCAAAGTATAAAAAAATGTAAAGCAAAATTATAGGTTAAAGATTAAAGAAGTTTAAAGGCATATGTATGATTTTATAATTTTTTTTATTGAAACTAAAGTTTTTACTAAGTTAAATAAAAACAAAGAATTGTTCATGTGTAAATTGCATACTAAAATGCCCGCACCCACAGAAGTTTTTTTCGTCCTAGCACCAACCGTTGCAGAAAAATAAAAAAGATTTCTGCTTTGGGGAACCCTAGTAATTCTCACGGAAGATTCATATTCTTTCAGAACAAGAGTGAAAGATAACTCACGAAATTTACCCATAAACTTTTCGCTTGTAATTTGCCGGTCAGAACTTTTGAGGGGGCAGATTATTAGGGAAGGGGTAAGATGTCAAAGATGTAATTTCGTATGTTAATACATGCCATTGTATTGCTTATATACAGCCAGTATGAACTAAGATATTTGCTTCTCTAACTATGTTTATCAAAAAGTGAAATATTACGAAAAGTTCGAACTTGAGTGATGATATCTTCGGTAATGGACCACATAAAAATTTGAAATTAATGAATGTTATGCACCCGTTTATTAATTAAAAAATTGAATAATAAAATGCATCTTTTTAGTCCAGAATAAATGATAGTTTCTTGCAAATATGAATTTTCGTTTACCATTTTAAATTATTTTCAGGATAAGTTTTTGTTTCCTCAATAGTTTTTCAATTAATTATGTCATTATTTGTCTTGGATGATTGCGTAACATAAAATTAGAAAGTCTATACTCTAGAATTAAAGTAAGAAAACGTAACAGGTCGCGAGATCTAATTTTGTCTCATTTTTTGTTTGTTGTTCGAGATCAATATTGTTTATATTTCCAATATTAGTATTTACGTATCTTATGGACTTTGTAGAATATACAGGATATTTTATATACTGGATATTAAAGGTCAATAAATCCAGAAGCAAAATGACCGATAAATATTAATAAGAAGTGATAATTATGTAATAGTAATGTGTGTTTCGTTCACATAGAATGAGTATTTAGGTGAGTGAACACGACATACGGGTATTAACAGTGATTTCGCATAAGTAAAATAATATTCAAATTAAATAAATAGTTCAAGACTCATGACCTTAAACGGATGAATGGTGAGATTTTGATTTATTTATTTAATTTTATAATGGACGCTAATTGACGTAAAACAATATTCGTACGATCATCACAAAATTCACGTTACTATCGCGGGTATTCAGTTAGTTAAAAAAATCACTCAATAAATAAATTTTCTCATAAAAGTTGCTAGAAACATATAACATCTTTATTAACCATACGATCTTGGTATTCATCATTTATGACGATTTTATTTCGTAAGTCACACTATGCTGCCTTTCTTTAACTTCTAGAGACATTTTTAAAAAGAGGTCAAACAATTAGTATTTTCTAATTTGATTTTAGATTTATTAGTTAATTTTCTTTATAATTAAGATTTTTTCACCAATCAATTTTTTTGAACGTACGTAAATTTACATTTATTTAAACTCAAAAATTAAGTTTCCCTACCACAAGTATTACATAGTGAGTATAAATTGTCCTTAATTTACTTTATGAAGTTAATAATTGTCAGAAGGGAAAAATAAAAGAAAGCGTTTGTTAATAATATAAGTATATTTTCAGATTTTAGCCCAACTGACACCAAAAAGTGAATAACAAAATTGAACATAATGAGAGGTCGTGTCACTTGGCATTTTAATTTTTTCTCTGTTGAGTTAAATTTCTTTTCCTATTTTCTCTCCTTTGTGTTGCAGTTTCTTTTTACCATTAAAGAGTAGACTGCCATCATATTAGCATTCCACCGTCCCTGCATTTGAGACAAATATGATCTAAAGCACTGAAGCAAGCCAATAATNATTCCACCGTCCCTGCATTTGAGACAAATATGATCTAAAGCACTGAAGCAAGCCAATAATAATTGTTTGCTACCCACAATGACTATTTGCCTTCTATTTGCTCCAGCTAGTTGGGAATGAGAAGAGGTGCCATTTGATTCCTTTAATCAAAATAAAATTAACAGTACTTCTTTGATTTTACCCATTGATTAACAAAACACTGCGTGATAGGACAAAAATAATACCAGATCTAGAATCAGCGCAGCAAATCAGTTCAAAAACACCTAAAATTATATTATCATCAAAATACATGCAGCATTGTGCAATCGAATGATTTTTCATTGTCCCCAAAAATAGTTACGCTAAAAAATATCCATTGTCCGATTCCTTGGCAGATTGGACGCTGTTATGCATTACTAGATCAAACACCAAAAATCAATTTGTGATATTTGAAACTTCAGTTTATAAGTATTCGTACAAAAATAGTAAAATTTGTCATAATTGGCCATTTTTTAAACAATAGTTCCCGTTATTTTACTTCAGAACGTGTAGAACGTGTTGTTTTGATTTTTTAAATGCAGATTACTGACGTTATAGAAATTATTTTTGGTCAAGCAATGCATACATTATTAGAAAATGGCATCTCTCTGGTTGCAAGAAACGGTCGACACTTTCCTTTGTAAGTTTGTTAACTAACATATTTACCGTATTCTTCTAGACTCTATCTACACGGAGAGATATATGGACACACCTGAGGATAATCCCAAAGGTTACGACGAGGCGAGCGTGCTCAATAAAGCTGAGCGCTTTAGGAACCATTCATTCTTCCTCCTCCATGGAAATGCAGACGACAACGTGCATTATCAACAAGCGATGCGATTGGCACGAGAATTGGAACTCAAGAAAGTTCTTTTCTCCAGTCAGGTAAGAATTCACGCATTAAACTAACGTAAGCAAATAATATCGTAAATCGATTAATTATTGTTTAAGAACGTAAATTACAAATATTATTAATTCCAACAGAAATTTAAAGTACTATCCATTTCAAAAACCCATATAAAATGTGATGCTAGAATGTAATGCTATAGCCGTTTTTCTCTTCTTTATTGGCCATCTAATGTGACCATCTCCTGAATGAGCAACGTTTACTTAAAATATTATTTATTATACCTAAACGAAATAAAAGAAAAACATGAATAAGTCGTGAAATCGAACAATAATTTTTTTCCTGCGCTTTCTTAAAACCTAATATTAGACAAATACAAAGATGCAATATTTATTGAATTTAAACGACCAACAGCAGAGTGTAGCATATCATGTTACAGCTAACACAGAGGTCCTCTCCGTAGGAGAATGAGTCAGTCTCTAGTTAGAATGAATTCTAGCTGTGATCAAAAAAATAATTTTACCTTGGTAACCTTCTGATTCGTCCAGAGAATGCTTTGTCGCTGTTCTGGAACCTTCCTAACAGCGTTCATATTTCTTGTCAATAAGTCTTGCCTTGACAGCTGTTCTGGAACCTTCCTAACAGCGTTCGTATTTCTTGTCAATATATTTCTTATCTAGGAACGCGTACACATCTGTCGTTCTTTGGAGTAAACAAACGTTCGTTTGTCTTGCGTTCGATATCTTTGAACACAGAATGTCTTCCGTGTGATCACATGTAATATTTATGCAAGTGAGTAATAACATGCATCGAGTGATAATATGTATCAAGAGTAACATGTTCGCGAATGAACATTTTGTTCGAAGCGTCCGGTGGAAGAGTCTCTTCAACATACCTTGTATCATTGGTGAGTGTTTAAATATTAGTGATTCTGTTACATTTGCATTCGAATTAAATAAATGTTTATCTCTGTACTTATACTTTTTTGGGTTTTAAAATTGCACTTAAACTCATTATTATTGCATCACATTATTAGTCCTATATCACGACTTACCTGAATGAAAACCTTATTTCGATACCACTATCCGTTTAGGAGAAGTATTTGAGGTAAACGTTCTTACTAAATCACCTTATTTAGTGATTCAAGTAGAGTATATTGACGTAAAGTAGTACACACGAAACTTATTAAGTATATTAAGAGTCTTACCTTGTAAGCAACTACTATACTAATGAGAAAAATATCTTTGTGAATGAGAAACTGACTATGAAATAATAATATGAAAAGAACAATATGTTTCATGTCAAAAGAAAATTATGAAATAGAGATGATGATAATAATAATACTTATTATTATTATTATACGTTTTGCCTTATGTAAGGTATAGCTAAATTAATTCTGAAAATACTCCATCTTCTGTTGCAGAGCTATCCCGATGAAAATCACAGCATTCGTTCTGTGATCGAACACGTATACATGTCATTGGGAAACTTCTTTGATGAGTGCTACCAAACCCCTTCAGCAGGGCCTGCTCTCATCCCATCTTTATTGAGCACGCTGTTATTTGTACTCGGCATGAGACTTTTCACCTAGATACAGCAGATATTTAATTTTTGAATACTTTTTGTCAGAGACGAGTTCACGTTTCACACAGAAATTCTGAAACTTCTTTGATCGGAAATGTGTTTTTTAATAACTAGTTCAATACCATTCCAGTAGCAGACTTTTCAATTATTAAACAAGTATTGAGAGTGTACAAAATCTGTTTTAGTGCGTCTGAACTTTTAGTTGTTGGTCACTTTTGAAATTATAATGCTTTTCACATAAAGCAAATTTTTCACTTTCGTCTCAGGAATATGAAATTATATTTTGATTTAATATTCATTAACTTTCCTCGACCTAAAGAATGGCAGAAGCTCAACCTTCTGTAAAAGGTGCTTTTTGCGGTGAAAAGGGCGTCAGTAGCTGTATTCAAGACATTCAGTTCTTGGATTTCAATTTTTTTGTATAATTTTAACTCATAAGTGTTTCTATAGCTACAATGTTATAATGATATAATTAGGGTTATTTTATTTCATACGATGTATTACAAATGTAAGATGACTTTATTTAATGTTCCCAATGCATTAATGACAATTTTCAAATTACCATACTTACCTCTATAAGAAGCATATTATATGAAATATATCCAACATATATTACATTATATAACAAATAATATCAATCTACTTAAGAATATGTAATTTTAATTTTTACTGTAGTAAGACTATCAAGAAACGTAGGCAAACAAAAGTGCAAATTTCAAAAACTAAATTTGATTTTAGATAACTCGCGAGATTAATTAATTTACAAAACAACACTTCAAGAACTCTAATGGTAAGCGAAACTTGCACGTCATACGTCGATCACAGTAAAGTTGTGTGCTTCTCAAACGGTGGAAGTCGCAATACTACCACTATCCGTTCTGCAAGTAAACCAATTTGAACTTAAGTGTGCAAGATGGCACTATTCGCTATTTTTTATGAAAAAGTGGAACACTATTAGAGCGACTTACTTGAAATTTGCTAACTTACCAACCAATCCTCTATCTTATTCACGGAAAACATTTTCTCGCGATCACTCAGGAAAGTGATAAGGGGAATGGGGGTGGACAACCCCATATTGGGGGAGGTTAGATGATGGGACTTAAATTTTTAATACACATGTACTGCTTATGTCTAAGGACACTAAATGCAATGATTTTCATCACGAATCAATCGGTTCGTGAGAAAACCTCAATTTTCCAAAAGAGGTGAAATGTTGAAGGGAGTGGCTCGCCGAGCGTTTCTTCCTTTGATGGAAAAACACTTATACCATGTTCCTTAGACGAGCACTCACAATTCTGAATAGTTTTGGAACATCAGAAACACGCACTTCTGAGAGGGAGTGGGGGGATAGGGAGTGGGGATGGATATTCAGACGTGGGTGATTTTTTAATCTCGAGGGTGGGAAAGAGAGAGAAGTAAAAATAATAAAAGAATCAACTGAGATAAGTGTTGAATAAATCATTTTTGGGACTGTTGAAGTGAAGTGAAACCCTCATTGCTATATAGTCACGCGACCACACCTATAGGGAATAAACACCCATTGTGTTGGGGATGAGTGAAATGTAAAAATAATCGAAAGTGAGCAATATTAATGTTGAGATCGTAGTGTTTGGCCCGTTGAAATTAGTAGTGACATTCTCGAAGACGACAAAGTCCACAATTATCCCGTATAAATCCCAGCAACCCTAGCGATGGGGATGCCATGAAAAAAAATAACGAGCATGACATGTACCAGGTATGAGTCCATAATTTTCGACGTCGCGGAGTTGATAGTGAAATACCGATATCGTATAAGTCTGAACTCAGCCTTATGGAAGAAAGACACCTCAAGCATCCCTTGGGAAGGTGCTAGGAATAGGTTTATTGAATTAATTAAAATTATTTAAAACTAATTCTGAAATTACAGGAAAATAAAATTGCATCGGATCTATAGTTTTAGGGTTGATGAAATTTTTAAACTAGGGGCACGGTATCTTTAGAGCTGGTGGTGGGAAGAGTGAGACGCAGAAATAACTTAAAATATCGATATTAGGGTCAAGTTTATGTTTTTTGTGCATTCTGAGATGACTAACCGTAATTCCAATGACATTATGTAACCTTCAGACCACATGAGGTGCACGACACCCCTAGAGGTAAAAGTTGGGAAAAGCTTGACATATATTCGCCATGCTAATAAATTCTCATACTTGGTACATTATGCGACAGTACGCGTAAAAATTCAACGTGAGTGTGAAGGTTGAGATTGGTTCTTTCTCACAAGATCCAAAATTCTCCGGGCAGTCTTCCCAAGAGCACAACGAAGATCATCTTCCACAAGTCTAATTCTGTAATTAGACTTGATAACCAACAAGCTGGGAAACCCTCAGCTAAATTAGATTTCTCCAAGAAAGTAAGATTTGAAATATTGACAATATTGTGGTCTACCATCATAATTACATTTGATCTCTCTAATTATTCAGAGTAAAATTTATTCGTCATTGAGTGAACTTAGAAGGTTAAATATACAATTATAAAATTTGAAATTTTTTCTCAGTTATAATGAACTCAGTTATATGTCATCAGGGCTCTCAGTCATATAAGTCATAAAAGAAATATAAATTAATTATTTGTATTGATGGCATTGGTGATATATTGTTGGTGTGTTCAAAAATGAAATTAATATTGGTAGTCTCATCAAACATAAAACTTTCGTTTGCTTAGAAGTCATCTTCAGTATCTACAAATACAACAATGTATATAGTATATTGATAATCATTAAGCAATATATGAAGCTAAGTTAAAATGAATCACAGAAAGAGAGAGGGGAGTATGAAATTCGAGTTATGAAGACATTATTAAATAGTAATATATAAATGTGACTATTTAAAGTTATATGTTGCTCATTGTTTTATTATCGCTATAAAGTCTTACAATTTATCATTCTTTGATAATTTAGCCAACATCCACCAATTAACAAACAAGATTTACGGGTCGCCGACATCGAGGTCATTAGAGCCCTCCCATTTTTGTACAGATAGAGAAAACTCTTTTGCGGAATAGGGAGAGCCAACGTGACTCTCCCCGTGTGTGTGACTCGCCGAATGACTGTATCACACCCACTAAAAACCCTCCTGAATTACCATATGTATAAATATAAAGGATATAAGAAAAGACAGACAACAGTTGCCTAAAACAATATACAAAAAAAGAAAAAAGAAGAATGATGTAAATTTAAAGAAAATGAAAAAGAAAGAAGGATATAAATGCAAACCCTCCCGAGAACTTGTGGGAGGGGCCCCGATTCATTTATGGATTTAAGTTATGACGTATAAAATAAAGATCAGATAGTGTGCCAAAGTTTACCTTCCTGAAGGGATCTAAAAAGGCAAATCAGATTAGGTTCTTTTACCGAGAAAAAAATGATGAAAAATAGATATAAGATTGAAATATACTTGCTTGAGTCTAAACAAGTTTTAAAGAGATACAAGGTGAGTAGATGATCCATACACATTACCTTTCTCCGGATAAGGAAAGAGGCAAATGCTCTGCAGCGTTTATAAAAAAGCCCCTTTGAATAGGCAAATTACTTCCGAAGGGTGAGGAACGGTGATGGAAGAAGAATTCTAAATAGTGGTAAAGAGCTAGATTAAAAAACGATGAAATTTGAAAATTGATTTGTTCGTTAAGAATAAAAATATTATTAGTTTTTTTCTCAAGTGCACTTGTTCTGATTTGGATCTGTGATAAAATGTAAGTTCTATCTCAAGTATTGAAGTGATGTTTTAGGGGTCGTATGGGTGTCCTATTTCTATTAACTGTCAGGGGAAATGCGAAGTGTCAGTGTTGTGTGTCGAAGCATTTTCATGTTCTTTGATTCGTGTGATGAATAGTCTTCCTGTCTGACTGACATGCTGCATCATAGCCTCCACGATGAAGCATGGGAACGCCACCATTTTACACAATGGAAGTAGAATCTTTGATTTTACACAGTTGATTCCTCAGTGAATGTACGTTAATAGGTTGCCTGGTGCGTTCAGTTATGTCTTCTTTGACAATATTCAATTTTTTTTAAAAATTAGCATTTATACAATTCAAGGAATATATTTCTTCCAAATTAAAAGTGAATTACTATACATTTGCCATTTCAAAAACAAAAAGGTTCAATTATTGACGAAACGGAAGACCCATATGCCTATGTATGTGCCGTGGATCGTGTACTATGTATAAACCTATCCATTCTTTCGCTTTTGCACAGAGCAGTAACGTGTTATCCCCGCAGTTTTCAGAGTTTATAAACCAGCATCGACCTCCCTGATTTTTGTACGGGTGTCTGCGCGTGGTCTTTACTAGTGAATCAAATACTTCGTCAACGAACACTACGAAAAGGAGAAGAGAGAGGACGAATCTTTATTTCACTCTTGTATAAAAAAAGTATCAACATGGGAAAGACATTGTTGAAGTATTACTTTCAATTTTAACGAATGTATTGTCTCCGTTCGCCCTCAGCATGTCAATGAACTTTTATGAGATTCCTTTTAATCCCTGTTTCTACAAAAGAAGTGCTCAATATACTGCATCCAAAGTTTTCTTAAATCTAGAATAGCACAAAAAATTTCCACATTTAAATGAGGTTCGCTATAATTGTTTCGATAGCTAGGTGGTAAAGGCTGTGTGCATGAAAACGAACTTTGCGTAGTAAAGTGTAATTATTGTTATATTTTTATGCATAAAAAGTAAGAGTAGCATGTGATACACCCTTTTCCTTCATAGTAAAGTACGTAAAGCGGATGGGAGAGTAGAAGCGGAGAATTTGTTCTGAATCGTATGCATAAAAAGAAACTTCTGAATGAAATGCTTCAGGTTCCTCCGATTCACAGCAGATACTCCACTTCTAATAAGCATTTTTATGCATGCCATTAACATATTTGATTCCAACATTCTATATTTATTTACATTTTCTCGCTTTGCTCACTGGGGGACTACCGCCCCCATATCTTCGGTCTAAGCCTTAAAGTCTTCGGCCTTTCAAATTATTTCTTCAATATTCCCGTACTTACAACCACATGGAAGGTACCCACTTGTCCTATTTGGAGATCACTGCCTTCATAATTCTGAAAGCGATAGAAAGATCAGTTGTCTGAACATACTTATGCTACTTTATTGATCATGTGAATTCCGTAGATCTTCACACTTACTTTGANACTTACAACCACATGGAAGGTACCCACTTGTCCTATTTGGAGATCACTGCCTTCATAATTCTGAAAGCGATAGAAAGATCAGTTGTCTACTTTATTGATCATGTGAATTCCGTAGATCTTCACATTTACTTTGCNACACTTACTTTGATTCTATATATTGAAGAAAAGCTAAATACTGCGGCATAGCTCTCGTGAATTTTGAATTTTTTAAAACAAATATTCTTATTTGAACCCAAAGCGATATCTGTGTACAACCTTTATCGGGTTGACTCCCAAACCACACTACAAATATATTACAAACGTAATATACATTGCTATTACATTAAATTAGAGATTTGCGATAGTAATTAGTGTTAGAAACCAAACGTTTGTAAGGGTTTCTCATTTTTCATTCTCATTTATTATGTACTTATTATTAATAATATTCTATGAGAATTGTGCTTTCTATTGTTTGTGTATAAACATTCCGTGTCTATATAAACATTCCTTCTATATAGACGCTCTTTGAGCTATACGCTCCATGCATATACAATCGATTACTCATCCAAAGTGCAAGTTCCATGCATACAAGCACTGAACGCGCTCACTGTGTACGCTCCGCGACACAGCATTAATGAACGCGCTCTATATGTACGTTCTGTGTACAGCTATAAATACGGCTGCACTCAACGCGTCTCTATCCATTCCACTACGTTCGTCGTGTGATGAAACAAGCTCTACGTATCGTTCCTCGTATAGGGAGGAATACTCCGCGGGTGCGTCGCCGTGTTGTGTGACGCAACTCTCTACGTGTGATACAATGAAACTCATGTTTCATTATATATAAACTTTTTGGACAATGATTTCCTATAATGAAATCATATAACTGTTGTATTATTAATGAAACCCATGTTTCATTATATAAACTTTTTGGACAATGATTTCCTATAATGAAATCATATAACTGTTGTGCTATTCATCATATAGTGCGCCGTTCGCAGCAAAGCGACTTCGAACAAAAATGTTCACGAATGTTCTCTAGTTACAGCCGCATGCTCAGCAAGCAACACCGCTGAACTGGGACCAGACAACCTTCCAACAGAAGACCTCGGCGAGACATCCGCAGGCAGCCGGAACATCAAGTACTACAAGGAAAACTATTCCAAGTAAAAGTATAAATCTTCGTGGCGTACAACAAGGAAGTGTTTCCAATGTACATGTCTTATTCCTCGTAAAGGGAGGACCACATCGAGAACAAATCTCGATGGATTTAAAATCCTGCACATATTTTAGGTTTTCAATAACCAACTCAAATTTATTTAAGCAGGTAAAAATTGTAATTATCACTTAGTTGATGACCGGGGGGCGTTCTTGAAAACTCGAGAACAGAGGATATTTTTTTTGTCTCGTGGAGATCTAACGATCCCACTTCATCTTTGTCTATGTTCATTCTAGTAATTCTGAATAAATTGGGGAAAGTGATACTGAAGGGGAATGTCAGATAAACTGTGGTTTATGTTTATACTTATTTAAACACTGTAGAAATTGTTATTCTCAGAGCGTTGGTCGCCCACAACGACCAACTTCAAATTTGCTAATTCAAGATCAAGTCTGTAATTCTGCATTCGTAGATTTAGGAGAATATATGTGTAAATGTTATTTTGTAATAAATGTGAATTTGTGAATCCGAAGCGTGTCCATAAAAAGAATCCTATTGTACCTTAATCTTCTCCGTGCTCGTTGAAACAAACGAGTCCCCCCTATATACTGTCTATGATTGCGACGAATAGTTATTCGTTCATAACAATTAGGCACGTAAACATCATCACTTTTTACATGGACTATTTCATACGCGCATTTATGAAATCAAGCTATAAACAATATTGTCAGAAATCAATATATAAAGAATTTTGTAAGCAATTGTAATATTGTAAGAAATCAAGGTATTATTTGTTTGTTATAGAATCCTGGCCCAGGTTTTTTCCGGTTTTCCTCCGGGTAGTGGCGGATTTCCCATGGGCGGGAATGTCATTTAAATATTTTGTTGTTATTAAAATAGATAATTTATTGAATCACATAGATAATAGTAATAATATATGGCGAGTCATAATACTAACAATAGTTGCAATAACAATAAACTTTACATATAATAATAAGAGCAATATACAAATTTTAATACATTTAACAAAATTAATTTATCTAATTAGAAGTTAGCATAAATATACAATTATTTTCTACTATTACATAATATTAATATTTATTTAGGCTAGTGTTATTAGATATACAGGTATTAAACTCGAATTTTCATTGCATATTAGTTTTATGATTAATTTTGGAATAAAAAATGGAGAACTACGTATTTTATTAAATATTTCTTGCATAAGTATTTTATCTGCCACTGCCCTTAGACCCATGATCGGGATTGATGGGATCATCCCTTGCTTGTTTCCGGAGAACAATTTAGTTTATTATCCCCCACGTGGTCATATGTAGTTAGTAACTATTATTTGAATATTAAGTTTATTTTATATTATTCAGAATCCATAAAAAACTTAAATTCTAACAATGACGAAAGCACAAATATAATACTACGCGTAAATGAGACAATATTTGACCCCATACATATTCAGTGTCGCGAAGAAATCCCACGGATCAGAAATCCCTCAGCGAAGAAACACCGAAGATCAGGTAGAAGGATAATACCGACCCTTCCATAAGACACTTGCACAACAGATAATGAAAGGTGGGTAGCTGTCAGTGGCATATCGGAGGGTGTTTTCCTCGACGCAGGTAATGTGATGTGGGGTTTTATCACACATTTTTTTGTTTGGGGTTTCTTGCTGTGGGATTTCTTCACATCCTCAAAATCGTAGAGGTGCCTAGTGGTTTATTAGTGTACAAGGATTAAGAGTCGGGTATTTGTATTTATGTTGTAACCATGTAGTATGTAATATTAAAACTCAATTGGCACCGCTTCGGCGAACTAAAGAAAAATGTTCATCCTCTCTTCTTAATAACTCCAAGGTTCTAAATAATATTCTATCTACAGATAGCTCGCAAGTCGGTAAAGAATAAGAACTGAACAAATCTAAATGATTCCGTAGGGTTTTGTATATAGACTCGCCAACCGCACATTCATTTCACCGAACAATGGTTTAAGTTTCTTTTCAAACCCCAGGCAACGCCTGATAGTATTAGATAAATGGATGAGACAAATATGAAAAACAAAGTGGAAGAAAATGAGAGGATAAGTCGAATGTAGTCGGAATTCTGTAAAGAGAATGTGGCAGAAAATAACTTTAAAATCCTTATACAAACTATTAGAACTTGAAACACGAAATATTTACAGTTTTGGACCTAGAGGGGAGGTCAGACAGTGTATATTAACAGCTTATAATGAACACATTGTGTAAAAATGGAACACCAAAATAGTTGTATATGTCAAGTTGAATTTGCGAATTTGTATCAAGACATGGAAATTTTGAGAAACATTTGGGAAAAATATGGAAGTAAGAGGATGCGATACACAGGATACATGTTAGTAGGGAAAATAAGAGCATATATTGTGGACTTATAAATTGAATGGAAAGGAAAGAGCCAATAATGATTATTGACCTGTGGATATGCTTGAGATAGAACATGATATGAGAGCGAAGACAAGTATAAAATAGTTAAGACGCATGTAAATAGTTGAGGAATGATGAGAAATTAGATGAAAAAGATAAAGGTAGGCAGGGGAAAATAGAGGAGAACAAGACAGTATGAATAGGCAAAAGGAAATGAAATGCAAAAGATAGTTAAGGTACAACTGCCTTCAAGTGGGTAGGGAGAGACAACACAATAATGTGGTAGAGAGACAGTCTGTAAACAAGATGAAAATGTGGATGGAGTTAGAAAGGAATAGAGCCGTAAGTTGACTTTGTTTCATGACAAAGAGGTCAAATTGATAAAGTGAGAGATCCTTGTATTGTTGTAACTATATAATTGAAATATTAAATTTGTGAAACAAATAATTGAATTGAAAAAAATTGTTGGTTAATTGATTCATTCTTAACGTGCAGAGAAAAAAATACATATTTTCCGTGACCAGTAGAAATAAATGAAGTTGAAATCGTATGATATTTAAAATAGATACTGATGCACAATTTTTTCCAATGCCTGGATTGGCAATATCAAATATAAATGAAAACTGTGCGACGTACCTCATTAAAATTCAAGTTCAATGATCAGCTTCTGGTATAGTTAATTTATTTTTGTGAATACTTTACTAACACACTTCTATGGGACGATAGTGACACTACGAAATGCGACTTTTCAGTTACAATTTGATCTGCATATTCATCGATGATGCAACAAAATTATTTACAGCGTACGTTTCTCACTGAAAAGTATCAAGAATAAGTTTGCCTGAACTCGGTCGGTACAGATCAAAAGGTATCAGATCCTTCATTAAGACAATTACAATTATTCCATGTATAACAGGAAGATAATAACTTCGATGAGACAAAAGGTATTTTAGTAAATTGCAGGTTATCGACCTTGTTAGTATGCTGGGATTGATTATATCCCGAGTTGACAGAATAAAACAACGATTGCTACTAGCTAACGTTTCGTAGCATTTATTGCTCCATCTTCAGAACTGTAATAGGGTGGATAGTATAATAACAACATACGATAAAACAATAATAGTATACATCAAATGTTGGCAGAACTTCCCGAGTGCCTGGTAATATTAACATAACATCAAATAATTAAAACCTTCCATAAAAATCGTATATGTATTTGTATATATTAATACTGAACAGCATTAATGACGTAAATGGTATTTTGAAGATTAGAGACGAGTGACGACCCGCATAGATCTATCACTGGTCCAGGGGTCTATCGCTGCGGGGCGACGTGGTTCGGGCGACGGCCGCTGCGTAGCGCTGATGTGGGCGTCGTCGTTGCGCGCGGGCGCGTGGCTGCTGCCGCTGCTGCTGCAGCGACGACGGGCACCCGGGCGGCCGACCGGACGGCCTAGCGCGACGGGGACTCCCAGTGGCGGCAGCGGCGGCGCCTGGGCGGCATGCTGCGCGCGACCCGCGACTCGCGCTTCTTCTCTCGTCGCTCCAGCAGCAGCGGCAGCGACAGCGGCGGTTGGCATCCGCGCGCTCCCGGAGGCGGCGGCGGCGGCGGCAGGCGTGGCAGCGGGCGCGGCGCCCGTGGGAAAGAGGAGGCGACGGCCACGGCGGGCGTCCCGGCGCTGCAGCGCAGGCGGCGGCGGAGGCGGCCGGGCGCCCAGCGGCGGCTACGGGACGCGTGAGGGCCCCGACGACGCGCTCGGCGGCAGCGGGCCCGGCGCGGTCCCCCTCCACAGCGGAAGGTGAGCAGCTTTCTTCTTTTGGATCGGAATGTCGTCATCTGGATTTGTTGGGACTCACGGTTTCCCCTCATCGGGTCATGCTTTTCTTCATCCGTGTGTCTTAATCATCTCCGTCTTGGCGCTCCATGATGAGTTTCCGACGCAGTGTCCGTGCGCACGAGTCTCCTCATCCGGAGCCTGTAGATCGATCGCAACCGAGGGCGCTGGGACCGTCTGTCGCCTGGGAGGCTGCGGATCGCGTCCTGGTGCAGTGTCAGTCTTCACTCACGCACCGATCAACAGTGGAGAGCGTCGCGGCGCTCCACGTGGGTTCTCGAACTCGGGACCTCGGCGACGCACGCGTGCGATCAATACACGCATCTTTGGGCTCGTGCGAGCCGCGCCCGCTTTCACTCAAATCTCACGCGTTTCCATTTCACTCGATAAAACTGTCATGTCCTTAATTATCCTTCCCGATCACATCCTAATATCAATTGACGCACCTTCATTAACTATTAAATGGAACTTCGTTCCATTCATATCAAATTATCTCAAAAGAATACATGTAACTGGAGATATTTTTTTTTACTTAGGCGTGACTATAGACTGAAAGAAAACAGTTCCAACAACAAAGAAGAGTTTTGTTACCCTTGAAAGACGTAAATCAAGATCCATTGTGTATTTGAGTTCACGTAGAATTGAAGTACGTTAGATAAGTCATACAAATATGAACAGGTTGGGATACCGAAATGTCAAATGCAGAGATTGATATTTGAGAAGTTCTTTCTGTATTTTGGTAGATTTTACGAAGGTTTTCAACATTATAAACGGAAAATAATCTTATTTCTGCAGTTTCGAACAGATACGATTCTCTTCTGTTCGATAAGCGTTATTCAAATTTTTTTTGAATGACTATAATGACAATTTTGGGAACCCACAATCGTAATAAAATCAGAGTGATATTGTGAATCCAATATTGTAAAACCCCACGTGTTTTTATTATTTTATTTTTTTTAATATATAGTTTTGTTGCGTCTACATCTTTCGACATTACATGACATTATTCACAATAGATTCTTTAACAAGATACAATCAATACTTTCAATTAATTTTTTAAATATCTTTTATGTATTGATTTAATTTTCTTTTGTGAAGTTCTTCCTTAACAACGTGTTCACGCACTTTCTGTGGTGTGCGTTTTCACTATCTTCGTCTCTTCTTCTATTAACATACTTTTAATCCGTTCTCAATTTCCCATATCCTTACTATACACTCCCTGAAGTGTCTATATCGTGCTTCTGTCTATTCCCATATATTTATTACTATTAAACTAAACAGGTGTGTACGAATTTGGCAATTAACTTAAATCAACTCTACGTGAAAAATAATGTAGTATAATGACATTGTCAAACGTTTAATTATTGCATTTCGCATGTGTTTATTCATATTTTCCACCTCTTTTATAAATAGATAGCGGATCGATTAACTTTAAACTGGTTGTATACACAGGGACTGAAATTATCACAAATGTTTTGAGAATGAGGTGATCCACTCCCCCTCTCGACATCGAAGGTCGATTGGTCGCGTGTTTCAACCTACGCGAGAATTTGAAACACAAATGGTCTCCAAAATATAGTCAAATTCTATATTTTCCGAGACAATAACTTACTTATCCGAAGGCATTACCTTCGCGTGACTCCTATCTATACGAGAAAACACAAATTCTACTAAAAGAAATTCGGGAAATCCCAAGGACATGTCTCTATCTCCTCTGAAATGTGTCATGTTTTCACCTTCATTTTCTTATCTTTCTCTTATTTCAAGGTAAGTCTTTGATCTGTATTTTTCATGTCTTCAATTTCGAGTGATGCACTTCGTGAAAGTTCTTTTAACGAATATTTCTAAGTTCTCCTCTCAATTCTTTTCATGGGCATAAGAACACACAGTACTGACCGACGTGTCATAATGGTAGCGTCTTCGCTTTCTGCGTACTGCGGAGCGGAAAAGAACGGATTTCGACTCCCCGCGCACTGGGTGAGGTTTTCCAGGTGGAATGTTTTTCACGTACATCACTACAAAGTCGGTTTGGAACCTTACATTCAACTCTCAACCTAACACATAATACATGGTCAGAACCTCACCACATCATGAAATAAGAAATAAATAAATTCAAATAAAGAAGTTAAAAACAAATATACCCAGATAAAGATAGGCTTTATGTACCAACGTGTTATCTGTTATCTAGAAGTTGAAATTCCTATTATATCCAATACGTTCGACTGTAAATAAAAATTGATTTTCATGTAGTTTTTATTTCATTTTCATCTCATTGAGAGGAAATATCTTTTCATATTGAACGAGATAACCGTTTGGATGATAAATATTGGTGAATGGTGACATGAACGAACGAATATCGGTGAATGGTGAATGAATTTTTTTTGCACTACTACGTACCTATAGTCGATTATTTAATATTTAAAGATTTCTTTGTATGCTGTTAACACGTAGCGAACTATTTGCATTCTTATCTTATGAGTGAAACGAATGTTAAATCCGCTTCTGCTTCAGTGCTCTTGATCGGAATTGATGAGACGGTACTTTACTTGCTTCCGGAATACAAATTAGGTTGTTGTTCTCCACGAGGTCATACGCAGCTTGTAACTGCTTTTTTGATAATTTACTTAACTGAAAAATATGTATGTATATACTTTATTTAGCATCGGCATAATCGACTATGCAGGCTATGTATTCTTCTAAGCACACTGTGTCTCGAAGTCAGAAGAGCGTTGTTCATGTACTTACGCTGTTATTTGGGAGACAACTCATCTGGCGTTCACTCACTCTCGACTGAGCCAGAGCGCGTACAACCCTCTACTGCCGCAGGCGCTCTTTGCGTGGGAAGAGGTCGCGAGTGAGCGGAAGACCTGCAGGGGAAGTGTAGGACGCGTGTGATTCAGTCAAGAGGAATACGGAGAACGAATTCAAACATCGCGACGGAACGAACGATGAAGGTT
The DNA here is from genome assembly GCA_002313205.1 of Laupala kohalensis. Classification (NCBI taxonomy): domain Eukaryota; kingdom Metazoa; phylum Arthropoda; class Insecta; order Orthoptera; family Trigonidiidae; genus Laupala; species Laupala kohalensis. Next base: position 65,649 of record NNCF01128813.1, on the reverse strand, counting down.
GAGACTAGAGTTCTACGAGGTCTCTAAAAGTTATAAGGGAAACATGTTCCGCATATGAATTGTGACAAGGATTATTCACAAGGTGAAAGTTAATGAAATTTGATGTCATAAAATATTCCATTGAGTACAGAACTTTTTTCGACTCGGAGAAGGAGGAGGGGGATTTACGGTCATTGTCACACTCCGACCACTTCGATCCGGTACCCGTCTAAACGGTAATGCAGGTTGAAGAAACCTGAGAGTCCGTCTCGACTTTAGAACATGTTTAAAAATTCCCTTCGTTGGATCTCGGCCGTCCAGTGAGCAGCTTAGCGCTCAGCCCACTGAGCCACACTGACTGTGTGGAAATGTTTCATTGGTCTTGATTTCATGTACGAAAAAAAAAAGTATATTCTTTTAAATTCAGATTGACTCATTAGTAAAATTTTGAATGAATACGCATTTTAAATTATGAGCCATTTTCAAAATGTTCAATGAATGACTTACGAGAGTGGGACTTAAATGAATGCATAAACCTAATTTCTGGGTCCAATGTATATAAATATGTCGAATTTAAGTGTCTTATCTCCAACTTCTTATATGGTCTTCCTTGTGCTATAACGCACACTGACTGCTCTACTAGAACCAATGTTAGGAATAGTTTATATTCTGATAGTTTGAATGAATTAAAATTATCCTATCAGTAAATTAAATGAAGAGAATTCAATTTTAACCAAAATTCATCGATATTTTGTGGTAATTCATTTTGCAATGTAATTTCATTTTCCTCTAATTCAGCGTAATTATACCGGGCCCTATTCATACGTTCCAACGGAGAACTCAGCCCAAGGTTTTTGACACTTGCACCCACTGTGTTTCGGTGCCAACGTAACTCCAAAAGAAAGAAGCAGTTTGCAACAAGAGCCTGTAACACCTGAGATGTGAGGATGTCGTGCTGCGACGACTGCTGAGCCGCGATCTCAAAATAACACACGACGATCGGAGGAGACGCGCTGCCAAGAGACAGTCACCAAATACCTAGGGACCTACCTCCATCACGAGGTCACTCTCCGTTCTTCGAGTCAATTGTCAAATCATGCTCACTTTTTGCTTCCTGTATTATATCATTATTCAGTACGTTTCCCTTCATGTGCTTGCAGCATCGTATTTTCATTTCATTTTATCATAAATCATTTCTAACTCTGAAAAAAAACCCTCTGAACCCTCAAGACACTTAAGTACTTGTCGAATTGGCATCTTAAACTCAATCCTAAAAACAACATATTTTCTGTGTTCCATCTAAATAATTCTACTATTGGTACGTCATTGGGACTGAAAATAAGTGGACAAAGAGTTTTCTGCTCTGAATATCTAAAATATTTGGGAATAAAGTTAGACATATCGCTTATCTTTAAAGGTCACTGGGACAAATTACGTATCCGCGTCAATATTTTATCAAAACTAGCCTCGACCTCTTGGGGGTGTGATGCAAATATGCTGCGAATAAGTGCTCTTGCTCTTTTGTACAGCGCTGCAGAGTATTGTTGCCCAGTGAGACTTGTTTTCGCGCACACACAAAACATACATACTCAACATCTCGATGCGTAAGATAATATCTCATTATACCTACACCATGACCATGGCTTCCTGTTCCATGTCGCATATTGTTCCCCCCGACCTAAGGCTATGAAATCTGTCACGAAAACTATGGAGACGCATTGAAAACCCCTTTACCACGAAGATCTGAACAACCTTCCTCCAAAAAGATTAAAATCAATTTCTTTACGGGGCTTTACGGCTCGTCGATATCATAGGTCACTGGAGCCCTAAAAACTTGTACATGTAGGGAAAATGCAGTTACGCACTAGGGAGAGCCAACATGACTCTCCCCGCGTGTGGGACTCGCCGAATGACTCAACCATACCCACTAAAACACCCTGTTGAATTACAACATACAAAAACATATCTCAAAACATACATCAAAACATTGAGGACAAAGAATGAGGGGTAGGACAAAAAATGAAGGGGGGACAAAAATGAGGAAAATGAAAGTTACCCTAGCCCTAACAGCGTCGGGATCGAAAATAGCAAGAGGTGACCAAGGAAGGTCAGGAAAGAGAAAGGAAGGAACCTTACACACAATTAAGTGGAAGTAATGCCAGACTCAGCTCGAGGCCCCGTGTTCGCCAAACATGTACTTACTAGATGTTAGTCCCCTGGGAGGATTGAAATCAAGGAAACTACTGTGGATTCGTGGGAAAGCAGAATTCAACATCAAGGAAGAGTGGTGGCGTTGAAATGGACCTCCATGGCTAATGGAAATCATTTCCTCGACCCCATCACGAAGCCAAAGATTCCAACTGCCATGAAAAACTTGGGTGACGCTAAACAAATAAGAACTGGCTACGGAAGGGTAAGAGGGACTTTGCATAGCTGGAGTCTGGTCACAGATCTGTTTTGCAAGTGTGGAGCTGGGCGAAGATCCACCACATCCTGGAGGAATGTCAAGTTCACCGACATGCAGTGTTGTGAACTTTTTCACAAGCGTTGACAAGACGCTGGTCTGGATCAGCGAGCTATATGTTAACATCTGACGTCCTTGCCGTTCCCGTGGATTTTCTTTTATATTTCACAAGCATAACTACCCGGCATTGCTCGGGATTGGAAAAAATTATTACTGGACATTCTGGTATTAAAACACTCAACGGGAATGAAAATTTTAACTCATTTTCCCTGGCGTTACCAGGGGTTCCTATACAATATTCTAAACTCATGATAGTTCCAATATTTTTCTACTTTCGTGATATTAAATTTTCACTTTTGTTAATTTCGGAAAGTAAATACGATGAAGAAAACCTACAAAAATACACTCGGTTTTCAGTATTGTATGCTCGTATGTTCTACTTAATATTCATACAGAAGAAAATGCAATTTACTCCGAACGCTTAATAAACAAAAGGCATGGTTATGACTTCTGAATTCTTTTGTTCCCACACGACCGCTAGGAATGTAATGCTCGATTTGAATGTGTATATGAAAAACAAATATTTCCAAACCGATCGAACCCCTGCGCAACAATGAATAAAACTTGCGATTGAAACGTAACAATGGATTCTTATTAGAGACACGCCAACTTAAAAAACGTGAAAAGGATTCTACCCTCTACACCCACTAGAGAGTAAAATACCAAAATCTCGTTTCAAGATTTTTAAATTAGCAATGCTGAAGAACAAAAATAAAGTTGATATCTCTATTAGTTCCCGAGATATACCAAGAAAGCAAAAGTTAGAAAGTAATGGAAATGGGAGGGGGTGGTTTTTCGAAATCTCAAATAGACAGTGCTCTTCTAAAGTGTTTTGAAGTTCAAGTATGCAAACTTTCGTCATGCTCGGATTAAAACTGTGGATTTGTAGAAAAGACGTACACACACCGCAAGGTGTTGCAAGAGGCAATTCAAGAAAAAAAAGAATGTCATTCATTGTCAAACCAACTAAAACAGGCCGGCTTGAGTGGCTATTTATTTGTTCGACTTTTTCAACAGACATATTACCTCCTCCAGCAAAAGTGTAATTGGCTGAGATCACTAAAGCACTGCTATTATTGTTCTGGCACCACAAACAAGGTGGGTTCGAATCCTAGTGTGAACTGATTTTTGAAAATGGTTTATACCACAATTCAGCTCGTAATATCTGTTTGGGAGCTGTAATGAACGAAACCTTAATTCATGCTCTCACATTTCTTAGGAAAATCTTAAAACATACGCTGAGCAATTGTCAATTCGGAAACGTAACATAACAACATACTTAATTTCTGAATAATAATTTTAATAGATGAACGTGGCAGGCCAAAGTTCATCTTAGCAAAGTAGCCGACGAGACGACAAAGTTTCTATAAAATAATTTCTATTCATGCTCTCTTTAAGTTTCGATATTTTAGTTTCTTCATGTGTAAATGAAAGTGTTAAATGATATATTTTGCGAGGAATTTAGAAAAGTTCTTCAAAATTTCAATAAACATGTGCAAAAAA